>JMFS01038798.1:0-35170 GCA_000699545.1 Podiceps cristatus | reverse complement strand
GCCTTGTGCCGCTGCCTGAGGGGCTGCAGAAGACCTCGGCCGCGGCAGAGAATTTCGGCTGATGGATTTCAAGCCGGCTACGCCCTGACGCTTGAGCCGGGAAGCCCTATACGCGCTCTGTGATACTGTAGCCAGTAAGTTACGTGTGCGGGATCCCCGTGCCCAGGGCGCCCACCTGCGCCTGCCTGTCACGGAGCTTCCGCCCGTGCGTCGTTTACTCTGTTCAAATGTCTCATTAAGTAAAAGATAAAATGCACTCTGAAAACTAATTCAATTTATTATTAATTTTGAAATTTCAGTCTTCGGTTTACAAAAGGGCTTAAGGAGATTCCAGTACCCAAAGTGTGTTTACTTTTCACTTGAGTGTTAGGAAAAATGGCAATTGCCAAAAGAGGAAAAATGTCTCTATGGTACTTGTTTCAATTAACTAACAGAGCCGTCATTAGAGAAACATTAAACTTTAAACTTATGACATTTCTTCACTGAAATAACATCATCTACAAGCTACTGCTATAATATTTTGCTTTCATCTATGCGAGAGCTTATTATAACTGAAATTTAATTTTTAAAATAAGCTCTATGCCAAGTACCCTAATAAGAAACTATCTTACTACTTGAGGAGATAAAATAAAACTAACACTTTCCGAAATAAGGCTGATTTATACAGAAATCTCTTCCCGACAATTAAGTAATCTCAGCAATTACTCCATGTTTTTCCAATTTTATAATTTTTCCCCAAAAGCTTTGCTTTGGTTTAGAAAGAAGTATTTATCTTGGGTAACTCATGGGGGATGGGCAATTTGCTCTTACTAAGCTATTACTAGCTCAGAGTCACTACCTCTCATTTACTCTGATTTTTTCTAATATATTTAACAGTTGCATAATTTGTTCAAAATACTTTTTTCAACACCGGCATTTTTTTATTTATAAGCTTGAGATATATATTGATGCCTGGAAAAATTGCAGTCTGATCCTTGTCATAAGAAAACTCAAACCACGAAAATTAATCTCATGCTTTAGAGAATATTGGAAATTTGATCATGAGATTTACTGCTTATTCAATTGTGTTAATTCCTTTTTAAACCAGTATGAAGAAAAAAAAATGCCTTAATTACTAACATAGTTAAGGTTTTTAGGAAATGAGAAAATTATTAGTTCAGCCTTACTTTATATGGCTTGTGTCTCATACTGAATAAACAAGGATCCATAGAACTAAACGGGAATAAATAAAGTTGCTATAGTCTGTGAGTTCCAGTGTTCAAAGCCTCCACGATTCACTTCTAATGAGTGTTAATGAATATTGACTGGTAATGAAGAGTGCATCTTCTTGCAGGTTAGAATGTCATGACGATTCATTTCATCTTTCTCCAAATTACGGTGCATTTTGGTTTTGGTGGTATCTGGCTTCTGAGACCGATAAATGCCTTTCCTTGTGGATGGATGTTTTATGTGAGACTGCGTGTTCTTCTTGTGTTGTAGAAATCTGGAGTTATGTAGTATTATCAAAGAAAAACAGAAAAGTATATATTTTCTGAAGAGGCATGTAAAGGTTTGTAATTGTTTTCCTCTTTTTTTATATTTCTTCTTCACCTTTTCAGTGCTATAAACTGTGATGGCCTTCTTTCAGCAGAGGTTGAAGGGATCTGATTCATTTTTAAAGTGTTTTATTTCTTATTTCCTATCAGAGCAGGCAATCAAATGGGGCTGTTTTAGGAATATTTTTCCTAGTGGCAGTCATTGCCTTTGGCCTCCCCCTGAGATGAGTGGGCTTGATGAATTGAAGAATGGGGTCCTAGTCCCGTGTGAGTGAAGGCAATGAGAATCCTGATTACCCTGATTATGTGTATGAGTGGATTCAGCAGGGATCTTCTGAAGGAGGAAAGTTAAGCTATGGAGTGTCTCTAGTTGAAATATATAGTGTCTTAAAAACACAATTTTGTGCAAGTGTTTCACAACTTGACCAATATACAGCATCTTTAATATCTGATTTTAAAAAGACAGGCACTTGAAGTTCACTCCTGTGAGTAGGCCTTTGGGAGCGTGAAACAACCCTCTGCAAGTTTCAGACGCAGAGATGCATTGTCAGTTGCGTAGTGTGTGCAATGCTAGGTGAGGCAATATTAATATGAAGTTCCTATTTTTTTTAAAAAAGAGAACCCTTTGGACTAGACTGTAGGCAAACTGTGTTGAAAATTATTCTGAATAGTTTACAATACACAGTGAAGCTTCTGTGAAGAAAAGGTATCATCCCCGAGTGACGTCTGTTGTTTTAAGTCATGACCTGCTAATGCAAGTATTTTGGTTCAGTTATGCTGAACTCACGTTTACCTTTTTTGTTGCTTTCACTGTTGTCACCTCTTCTCTGATGGCTTTGAGGATATGTGATGTACAGTGTTGTGATTTTTATACTCCAGGCCTTCTCTTTTCTCCAGTCACCTTCCCCTCTGCTGTCACACCCAGTCCTGTGTATGGCCAGAGCCTGCCCATCAGCTTGGCTCAGCACTGGGGACTGCTAGGGAAGTGGACCAGGATCCTGTTTCTAGACTTCTTGATCCAAAGTCACGTTCCTCACCCTTTCTTGAAAATGTTTAGTAGCTGAAGGTTGCTGTAAATTACAGCAGTGGAAGATAAATGTACTGGATCTCATCTGTCATGCCACATCTTTGTTCCCACCACCGTTCTCTCTCCCCCGGAGTATGGGAGCTCCAGTAGTGCCATGGTTGTGCCAACAGACAGTACCCTTACAGCAAGGGAACACCTTTCTGACCATTTTAGGTCCCAAATGAAATTCCAAGCACTTGTACCAGCTTGGAGAGGCAAAGAATCCATGGCCAATTTGGGAAGGTGACCTTGGTTTTCCTTTTGACATATTGCTTTTATTTTTTCTCACATATTTCCTTTTTAAGATGGGGAAGGAAAAAAGCTGTCTACCTGTACGTTGAAATTCTGTTAAGAGTCTCACACTGGGGGACAGTTACTAAAATACAGAAATTCTTTGAGTGAGAAGTGTTCTGGGGTTAATAAATACCTGAATAGATATCTTTATAATGGATTATCATTAAAAGTATATGAGAGATGAAAGTGGCAGGATTTCACTGTTATTCTTTTGAGTTAGATATGTTTGCCTTTATTATTTGCGTAACTTGAGGTGTTATGTATGTGAGTAACAAGATAAAAGTAATTTGACCCACTTATTCCAGTCATTATTGTGTTTATGTCTGCCAATTTACCTAGTTTGGATTTTGCTCAGTTTTAATATGTACGATGTGTTCTGTTTTAAGTTGCTATTATCTATAACTTGCAGGTGAATTGTTTTATTTGTCCTTGTGATATAAAGCAGGAAAGTATATTTTGATAAATAAAACCTGTGAGCTAAAGCCGTACAGTACCGAAGTACAATGTGTTATCTGGCAAGGTACATGTGCTGCCTTTCACGGGTGTCTTATGAAATGTTGGGCAAAACACAATAGTAGTGATTTCAAGAAACATCCCACCAATCTCCACGCCTCTGCTTTCGTATCCAGCTTGAGTTATCTGGTGGTATGTCTTTGGGTTGTCGTATATTCACAGCCTCCCAGACACAAACTAAAATAGGATTTCAGGATGTGGAAATCAAGTTTGGTTTAAAATCAATTAGTGGCTGTTCTCTCTGTTGTCTTTGCTCCTTCCTTTTTCCCTGTTCTAAATCATAATTTGTGTACTATGAGCCCAACACTGTTAAGAGTACTGGTTTAGACATCTTTATTAGCTAGGAAATGCTATTGATTTTGTTCTCCTTTAAAATGGCTAGCTCTCTGCGTTCGGGTTCCTCACTGACAACGAGATCTATATGCTCTGCTGTGTTGTAACATAAGAGGCTGGCAAAACAATTGTTTTGTAACTTGCAAGAACTGTGGAAAATTAAATGTTTATTACAGAGTGAGGCAATGTGATTATTCATATTGTAGTTGTATGAGGCAATGCAATCTTCTGATTTTGATGAAGACTTATGGAGTCTAAAAATAACTCATCCCTAGCACAGAAAAATATGTGAAAATATACAGTCTATCCCTTAAATCCACGGCATTAAGTTAAATTAATAGAAGAACTTGTACAGTACGTGATTGAATCCATGAGGGATGTAGTGTGATATTGTATATTTGCCTAAAAGCTCACTCTGACAGCAAAAACAATGTACCACAGTATGTTTCATTCTTATCTAATGGAAAGAATAACACACAGAGGCTCAATTCTTGTAATGAAAACCCCTACATTAATTTTATTTTTTGATGTGTCATTGTAATTCAAGAGATGTTTTTAATCTCAGGATTGCTAGGGCACAATAAACCATTTAAAAAGTATTTGGCAAAGATCCCTGTGCTTAGCAACAGCTCCTTTCATTTTAAACTGTTTTTTGAACCAAGCTATTCAAAGCTTTGTTCCACTTATTAAAATAAAGTATCTTACTTCAAACAAGTATTTCAGAGAATATAATCAAGAGGACAGCATTCAAATACAATGCACAGAAAAACATAAAAGTAGCAACATGAAGAACTCAAATACTTTGTGTATGTTTCCTTGTTTTTCATTAAGAAAAACTATATTAAAATATACTCATGGTTTTATTTTTCTTTGTATCATTATAGGGTATTTAATACTCTCTTTCTTACCATATTCTGAAATTCATTACTAGATTTAAAGTAAAATTAGTTGTCAAGTATTTTAGTGAATGAGATATTGCATTGAAGTGCTGTATTTTCTAGTCATCTAGATGATATAAAAAAGAAACAGAGAAGCTAAATATAGAGTGCTGTCTATTCATTTGATGCTGGCTTCGTACTTTGATATGAACTACAGCATTAATACATTGCACAGTATAACCGTGAAAGCTTCGCTTTCCAATGAGGTATACTTGTTCAGCTTCAGCTTTCTTGTGTAAGGTTACACTGACAATTTATTTCAGATTTTCCTGAATGTCATTTTCACTTTGTTTTAGTCCTGCTTTAAGTTTTGTATCAAAAGCATTGCCAAGATAATAATGGCTCCAGTAATAATGCAAATGCAGTTTCCTTCATAAGTGAATGGATACGGTTCATTCTTCAGTGGTTCCTGTACCATCTGCATGCCTCAGAAAATAAGGAAGGATGCATCGTGCAAGCATCCTTTTCTGTGAAGAGGATCTGAAGTACAATTTTATAGGATACCAAGTGCTTTTTAGAGAGTCCTAAGAGTCGACAGTTCTCTCTGAAGTTAAGAGAGGTTGAGGTGAGCGTTAGAGAGGGCTGAGCATAAAGAATAATTCTGTTTTGCAGAAGATTTTGCTATTTTTAAAATTTGGGGGTTTTTAGACACAAGAACCCCAGACTTTAAAATTCCCAGTCAAGAGAAGGCCCTGGATGTGTAGCTCTGGCTGTGTCTCTGACCTGCTTCCGCAGGCTGTGCTTCCTAGGGTTACAAATCCGGCCAGTGAATCTTCTACCCTGCCACGTGAGTTCACAGAAAACTATCTTGACCATCCTAGATGTAACCAATAAAGTGCTCATGGTTCACCAGAGGCTTGGGGAGAAATACCTGGAAAGGAGCTTTGAATACTGGTAAGTCTGTACAGATAATGCTGTATAACTTTTTTTCAGTGTGGCCATGACTGTAACATCAGTGCAATTTTTAATCTCACATTGTGTGGGCAGAAAAATGGTTATATCCAAGACGTTAAAAAGCTAATCTATTCTGTTAAAATTTTGTATCTTGCATTGATATAGCTTCTCTCTTTTTTTTTTTTTTTTTTTAATTTTACAAACCAAGTTGGGAGCCTTGACATTTATTGGGCCCCCATATTTTTCATTTATATTCTCTCTAGTCTTCACCATCTGTTATGACAGTAAATAAGTTTCAAATAAGCCATATCTTCCTCAGCATGAGTTGCTTTTTCTGAAAAAAAAAAAAATGAAGTTGCAGTTGGATGTGATATTTGAAGTCACAGCTTGTCTTCAAATATTTAGTAGCGTATTCCTGTGCCAAGGGATATCAATCTGCCATTTGCCTTGCTTACAGTATAATAAAGATTATCCATTCCCTTCTTTCATAGATATGTCAAGGCTTTTAATTACTATAGTTCAGGAAGTAGCTCTTTCTACAGGCTCTTTCCATTTTGCTTTGACTTGATACGGTTCCCTGTTATCTTTTTGCACATTAAATTCCAAAAGGAGGATATAGTGTCTGACTTTGGAGGGTGAACTGTGATCTTACCTTTTGAGTAAATTCCTTGGCTATAACAACAGATGCTTTTGTTGTTGTAAACTTCATTAGTGGTTGGTGGGTATTTCAGATGTTGGTACTCAACCTTAAGAAGTTCGGCAGAGAACTATTTTTTTTTTCCTTATAATATACATAGGCATGGGAGAAAAATTGAGGAGCCACGTGAGGAGCCAGTTTATTTTTTATCTTTGTTTTATGCAGTGGAAGTACTCTCCGGTGAGAAGGGATGTGCCTTGGAAGTCAGTTTTGTACAGACAGGCAACTTTGCTTTTAGATCTTTACAAATTTATCTGTTTCCTTGATGACTGTTGTGACACATGGAGGCATTTTCTTTGTCCTTTGAGGACAGTGGTGTAAAGTCACAGGTAGTTTTTACTGATTGCCTAGTGAACTGCAATAAATGCTTTCTTGAAACTTTCCCAAAGTAGCTTCTCTAACAAGGAAATGCCCCAAACTGAAAGTATTGCTCGGTGAACATTAATGTTTCTTGTGGACTGTATTTTTTACATTCTTTTAAACCGTTCAACAGGTAATCTCTAGCCCGTGAGCCTCCCAGATGTGTTAGGAGGTATCCTGTGATGGATCAGTGCTCATCCTTGCTCCTTCTCCCCTCCATCCCTAACATAATATTCTGCGGTTCCAACCATCCCCAGACCAAAGTACCTTTTTTTTTTTTTTTTTCTTCATCCTCCTTTGATGCTTCTAAAGGCTGTAAATATATTTACTAGGTAAATTTTAAAATCTGCTTCTTTCATCAGTACCAATTGGTGCTTTCAGAATGGCATCAAAGAGGATATTATGATTGAGCATCAGCTTTGCAAAACAGAAGGAGCTGAGGTTGACTGCAGTGTGATTTATGTGAAAAGACTGAGGCAACTTCTGCAATAGCTGCAACATTCATTATGCAAAGGTACTTTTGAGTAAAGAAAGAGGTTTTTATAGCATTAAAATAAAGTCTGTGTTATAGTGAAAACTGATGCACAATTAAGATTAACCCTTTTGTTTGTAAGAGGATTGCTCTATCATTTTGATATTCATAAGCTTCTTACTATAACAATAAAGCTTTTATTTTTATGTATGCGATTGTTTTTCCTTTTCACCTGTAAATAGAGTAATTGCACTTTTTTATGATTTTCCAGTATTAGATTAATTTTATAGCATGTTCTGAAATTTCATTCTCTTTCAGCATCAATCTCTGTTTTCTTTTTATTACAGAATTACACTTACAAATAACATCATTTCATAACAATAAACATAAAAATAGAATGCAATATAGCAGTTACAGGTTTATAGAGTAAACATTTCATTTGAAAGAAAATTCCACTAGCTTATGCTATTATTTCACAGAAGTGGCAAGGTCAGAAACTCTGAGGGTTAATAACAAAGCCATTTGTATCATAAGATGGGGAGACAAATATTCAGGATCAGTGACTACACTTGTGAGAAAACACTGAAAGAGGATATCTTGTCTGCAGTTTAGCTTTTTTTGGAGAAGGGGTCTTGGATAAAACACTGATTTTCAATTTAGAGTTAGTGTACAATGTAGGGCAAATTGTATCAAAGCCAAATGATATTCTATAGGATTCAGTTTCTTTTACCTTATGTTGCTCAGTGCTATTTCAAAAGAGAATTTAAAATCTCCCCACGCTACATTTGCAGACTAAGCACACTTCTAAATAGCGTAGAAAGATGACAAATATGAAGCCAGATGATTAGTGCAAGGCAGGAGCCGTTTAAGAAAGATATTGTTTTTTTCCTTGGAAGAAGAATTAGGAGACTTTTCTAAGGTGCAGAATGGAATTTGTGATCAAAGTGTGAAAAGAAGAAGTAGACAGAGATTGGGACGTTCATAGGGAATTTGGAGTACGGAAGGCGTTTGCCTTGGATGAGGACATCCATGTGATCTCCCAATCACTTGCCAGATATTCTGCTCACCTAATATGGATTTGCTTACCGTAAAACACTGTGCTGGACCAGGATCTTTCCCTGGCTTTCTTTTACAGCAGCAGTAAAATTAACTTAGAAATATCTTGGAATTCTGTCAATGTCAAAAGGAGACTTTACAATTAGAAAAATGTTTTGGACTAAGAGAACAATTTTCTGTCAGTTAAATGTCATTTTTATTGTGTCACTTTTCAGTGTAAAAATGCACTAGAATTTATGCTCAAGAACTTTTAGAATGATACGGTCTTGAATCCTAAAGGAGGAGTTTTGTCTCATGGCAAGAGCAAATGTTTAAAAGTCAAGACACTTGTTTTCAAGACCGTTAAACATCTCTGCACGGTGCTGTTGTTTTCCCGTGTGGAGTGGCTTGCCCTCAGGTTCCTTCTACACCTTGTAGATCTCTCTCTAATGCTCAACTAAAGCACTTCCATTTTCCTGAGATAGCATTTCATATTTTGAAGATCCTTGTTTAGAAACCCAAGAGTTGCTTGCAAATCTCTTGAGTTAGAGCCTTGCAAGATTTTTTTATTATTTTCTTCATTTTTTAAGTCATATGCAGTAAAGAAATGCTATATAAAACAAAATTAGGTGAATTTGCTTCACGCTGTTTTTGCAAAGTAATGTTTGTTTACTCTTATTTCCTTATTACCATTATTTACAAGTAATATCTTTAATTATGTAACTGAGAGCTAATCTGACTATAATTCCCAGCTCCACTTCCCATTTCCTGTCCATTTCTAGGCAATATATGTGAATTGTCAGGTTTTCAATACTTTGTCCTTCAGTCCTTTAAGATACCATTACTCGTTCCTAGATTCTGTGAACAGTTAACTGGCTGGCAGCTTATTAGGTCCTGGCAATTTGAAAAGATCTAGCTCAATGAGTACTTTCTGACCTGTTACTTCACTATTCTAGGCTGAGATTTCACGTTTTTCTTATTAATATTTGTGCTAGTCACCTATGTGATTGGCCTTTGTGTGGAGGTAGGCACACGTGTTGAAAACCTTAGCCCGCACATTGTCGCTTGTTGATAATCCCATTGAATATTGAACTACTGAACCACGCTTTTCTTACTGCTGATGTGCTTACAGCATGACTTCTTGTTTTTTGCTTTAATAGCTTTAATGTTTCTTGCTACTTGCAACTGTGTCTTTCTGAGATTAATCCCATGCATTCCGTTAGCCATCTGACCTCATTTCCACTTTCTGTGTGCTTCTCTCTTCTATGTGAGATCAGTGAGTTAATCACATTTAGTGAATTCATCATTTGATCTGCCTGCTTAAAATCCACAGATTTTATTTTGCTGATTTTATTTTCTTTCTTTTTTAAGAGTCTGAACTTTCTCATCTCCTTCGGCTTACCTTATACCCTCCCATTCTCAGTAAGTTTTTCTCTACAAACAATAAGAGCATTTCTTGTAGCCAAAGCTGTCATTGATGCTTTGTAAGAATTTGCAGGCCACTTTGTGTTTTGTTTTATTTCTTGTACAACGCGTCCAGGTATGTAATGTCTCCCTGTTTTGGCATACTCGTTTTTAGTGCTCTACCAGTATCTCATGAAAAAAAAAGCCTCATCCACCTAATTTTCTTGATCTGGTATTCTGTAGTAGATAGTCATCATGATAAATGCATATGTTCTTTATCGGTCTGTGTAATCTTGCTCCTTGCGTTGCTGATCTTGAAGCAAATACATAAAGTGTTGTCTCTAACATAGAAAAATGATGCAAGAGAAGAGGCCAGTTCGGGCAAAACTCTAGAGTGCTATCCTTCAAAGTCGAGGTCTTGGAGGCTTAATTCAGCTGTAGGAGCAGAGAGGGCAACCTTATAATATTTGCCCTTTGAAATGCTATCTTTCAGAGGTGACCTTTAAGCTAACTTGGGAGTCTGACAACCTGGGTCCTCGGCACAAGATCCTTTTCACTGTCAGCCTCTCATGGTTGGTGTCTTCTCTGCCTTTGTTCAAAATAGTATCTCCTTCTGATTTTACCTGCCTTGCTTCATAACTCTCCTAGCTCATGCTATGATTCAAGTCAAATAGAGTTAGTGGACTGTTCACTTTCTCTTCCAGAGACTTCTTTTGAGTTTATAATTCTGTTGTGTTCTTTGCAGACCTTATTCCTTCTAGGTTAAATATCCTTCTCTCCGGTAACAAAACCATTCAAGAAAGTTTTAGTGCTGTGGGAAGATTCGTAGTCCCACAGCACTGCACACTCATTTTGGAATTTAAGCAAACATTAACCATTAAGTTAATCAGCAAAGAGCTCAAACACTCTCCTGGCCTGGCAGGAGTAAAATAAGGATGTGACAGCATACAGAATTAGGGAAAAATACTAAATCATATGGATGGTTTCCAAGAACAGCAGAGTCCACATGGTTACCAAATCAGCCATTGCCATCTTTAGCCATGGCCATTGTGTAGGTTTGCTCATGCTTGTCCAGGCTGTGACTAATGCAGGTGTTTCTAATAGCAGCTTTGAAGAATTTGTGCATCCGTCTGCATAGCCTTGGGAGTTCTGAACCAAAGTTACGCATTTTAATAACTGAGCTACAAAACTCTGAAGGCAGATTTATATGAATGAAGTTGAAAATTCAGTAAGACTTTTTGTAATAGATCAGATTTGTATTCAGAATTTCAGTAGTTACTTTTGGTTTCTTTAAAAATGTTAAAAACTATTCTGAGTTTGCTTTATCATAGCCACAGCCACATAATGGCTGCTTTATTAAAAACTCTTGCTGAAGAATCCTGCCTGAGCCCACACCTTAACCCCTGAAGACACTTCCATAATGCATCAGATGTGCGCGCTGTGTGTGCGATGGAGTGGTCCAGGGCATAACGCCTGTCCCTACACCTCTTGCAGCCTGCTAGCCAAGGCCCTTCTCGCCCTCTGTTTTCCTTCATTCATCTACGCTGTGCAAAAGCCGTGACCTGAGACGTGTCCGTAGTTCATGGGAGCTTGTACATCTTTATCAACGAGACAATCATAGAAGGGAGGGCCTAAAAAGCCCTGTGGGAGTTTCAGCTTTGACTTCTGCATTTTTCCGCTGCATTGCTAGGGTCTGTCAGCACTTTGTTCCTGAGTAGTCGGGCAGCTAACAGACTAGCACTGCTAGCTCTCTACTTCTCCATTCCACGCTTTTCTGTTCTGTATTGTGTTCTTGCCTTGTCAGGGTACTTTTTATCTGTACAATTGTTTCTTTGGTGGAATTCAGTATGTTTGTTTTTCTAAATGACAGCAAAACTGGTATTTTGGTATACTTCCATATTACTCCATCAATCACTGGAAGAGGACGTTGACACAGTGTTAGGGTTTTTTAAGTAAAACCAGGCTGGTTTTATTATTTTGTTGTGTACTATTTTCCACTATTCCCATTGGACTGGGAAAATGGAGATTTCATAAGCCTAATCTTCCCAGCTAACGTTATAAGCTAAAGCTAAGTAGCGGTTGTTGGAAAACAAGAAGTTCATTTTGTGTTCAGCTCATTCTTCTTCTCATTCATCTACATATATGTAACAGATACCATGCATGAATTGAAACTGTTACTTTTTTTTCACTGTATGATTCAAGTTCTGTATAGGTGATGCTAGTTAACTATATTTCAAAGATTATGGGTTTTTTTTTAATGAGAAGATAGATAAGTTTTTGGCTCAATATCTATTGTTGAAATAGTGTCAAGTGATACAAAGAACAAATATGTAAGAGTTGTGCAAGACGATATGAAGGGAAGAGATAAGAGGAGGAAGAAACAGAGAATGTACAAAATATAGGAACAGAAAGAACCTCTGCTTTGTCCGGAATTGGGCCTCTGACCATCAGTTATGAATTAATTTGTTAGGTGGATTAAGGGCAATGTGAAGGCTGCAAGGCGAATGGGTAAGAGGAAGTCAGAACACTCTTCTCTGGAAGTTAGTTACACTACCGTAACATGCTGGAGAAGGGCAGCAAGTTTACAAATGAAAAAGTAATTGAGGGGTTGTAATTAGTAGTACTACCAGTATTTAAAGAAAAGGAGCTGCAACATATGTGCTATCACTGTTTTGGGAAAGAAGGAAAGCTGCTAGAGGAGGGGATTGCTGGGTGTGAGAGACCACGGATGAAGGCTGAAGGAAAGTGGGCAGTTGCAGATTGACACATCCACAGTAACTGTAGATTCCCTGCAGGGTCAGAGACCAGTAAATAGGAAAGGAGAATACATGAAGAAATGGATTCTGTCACCAGACTGTAGCTGATTCATGTTCCCCAAAATTGTCTGTTTTGCACAGAACTTGAAGTGCTGAAGGGTTTGAATAATACGTTATTATGTAGAAGAGAGATGAGACAGGATTTCTGTTCAGGAAATCCAGATGAAGAGCACAGAGACACTAAGTACGGAGTGCAGGTGATGAAGGCAGGACCACAAGCTTAGTGGAGAGGAAGAACCTGGTATTTGGACATTCTTCAGTTATGCTCCTTAACAGACAGGAAGGAGCTCTGCATATTCTGTATATGTCGCTAATGAGTGTGAGTTTTGTATGATGTATTCCTATTCATAGCTTTATGAAGCAGACTTTCTAGTCTTTTTAAATTCTCCTTGGGTAAGAATTTTTAAATGCTCCTAACATTTTTTTTTTTTTTTTTCATCATCTTTCTGAGACAGTTAATACAGATAAAAACAGAGCTTTTTTATGAAACAGCATATACTTTTCAGCACTGTAGTTTCATCCTTCTCTCCCGCGTCATTCTATAATAATATTTATTTCTCGATTACACCTTTGCACTGAATACAGATGCTTTGGATCTGCCAAGTGAGAAGTTTATTCCTTTGATACAGCCGATGACATTAATTTAGAATTGTGTAAAGTCTATGAGTGGGATTTGCTTTTTCTTGTGAAAATATTATGATAACTATCTAAAATAGTTTTTTGAGGCAAGTGTTATTACATTTACAAATGTATTTTATATGGCGTAACACCAAACCTTGAAATACTCTGTTCATTCTTTGCCATGATGAACATTGACCACTTACTTCTACCGAATGTTTCCATCTCCTTAGGTAGTATTGATATTATAAAAAAAGAAAACCCATCCCTCGCATTCATGATTATTTTCTTTGATAAATGCTGTTGAAAATCTAACAACATTTTTTAAACCCTATATAACCATCATAATCCATAGAACTGTCATAACAATTACTGAAAAATCAGTAAAATTTTTAAGTTTTTCATAAAGGTGCATTGTCCAGTGATAGGTATCTAAAAGATCTGACTTCATTCTCGTACAAACAGATTTGGTAGTTACAGAACCCTGGTTATGGAAAGCTCAGGTGCCTCTGCTCCTTCACAAGCCCAGGGGCTGGAGTGGAAGCCACGAACTGCTGTGGAAACACTCTGGCATACAGTTTTGGGTAGATTTTGTCCCCTGCAGTCCGTATGGTGTTCCACGCACATAGCCAACTTACTCGGCCGACGCAAAGAACGGGGGACTACACTTACTGAACAAAGAGGATTCTTCATGAGTAATTTTCTTGCCTGTCGTTTTTTGGATAAGAAGCAATTTTTAAAATGTGTTGTCAGAAATCCATCCCTTATGCAATAAAAAACTCAAAAGCTGTGCCTGATGACATACAAGATGTCCAGATCTGCATTGGCTCCTTCTCTGCAATCTGTTTACAAAAGTTAAAAAATGCAGCAGAATGAGTTGGTTTGTAAAGGTGCTTTTTGAATGCTAAATCATATCTGCAAACCGAAACACTAAAATTTGTTTTGTTTCACTACACAAGACTCCTCTGAAACAAGTTTTAATTTAAATTGAAACAGAAGATTAACACAAATAGAACAGAAGAATAATTTATGTAGAGAGTCCATTTTTCCCTCTCTCAATGGAAAAAAAAAAATCTATTAATTGAGGAAATATTTATTTGCGGCACCTATGGTAGCTTGTATTATTTGCCAAAAATATCTGCAAATTACATGTGCAATTACTATTATCTTTTCCAGTAGCATTCCTATAAAACTGTTACGTGGACTTTCTTATCTAATGAAAAATCCCTATCAAAATACTTCCAAATTTACCAAAATATTATTTTCTGATATATTTTGCCTTTTAAAAATGCTTATGCCAGATATTTCCAAGTTGTATTTGGATCCTGAATGAGTAATCTGCTTTTTAGAGATGTGGTGTACCTCATTTGCCATTGATTTAATGCGAGCTAAAAGGCTTAGCGTATCTGAAGACTAATTCAATAACTTTATGCTTCTCTTGAGATCTCCTTAAGCCTGCAGGGAGTTAGAAATTCCCAAATAATTGTTAGGAAATACTGCAAAAGAAATAACTTCTTTGGTCTCAGGTTTGCAGAAATTCCAGTTAATAGAGTGTATAGAGTCGTATATCCACTCCCTCTAACCACTATTAACTGGTTTAGTTTTGTTA
This sequence comes from Podiceps cristatus, assembly GCA_000699545.1. Classification (NCBI taxonomy): domain Eukaryota; kingdom Metazoa; phylum Chordata; class Aves; order Podicipediformes; family Podicipedidae; genus Podiceps; species Podiceps cristatus. Next base: position 20,586 of record JMFS01038798.1, on the reverse strand, counting down.
GCATGGCTATACATTTCTGGAACTACATGGCAGTTGAGCTGACTCCATTATTTTTACTGGGTTTTAGAGGTTCCCCTTTGAAGAGCAGTCCTCCTCCTTCCTCTGCTACATGTCTAATATTCGGTCCACCAGGACACGTGGCCGTGCATCTGCGCGGGGTTCGCTCCTCAAGATTGCTCAAGGAACCAGCTGCGATGTGCTATGCTTGGCGTCTGTCTTGCTGATTAATAGTGCCTCGATATTTCCAGAAACGTCCCTTGCTGTCTGTGGTTTTGTGTAGTCACAGTTGGAATCGGAGCTCACTTACTGCTTCTCTTTTCTGTTTGTCAGCACAGAGAGCCGCCTCTGCACCCGGTGCTTACCAGCTGCGCGAGTACAACTGAAATAATAATAATTCTGGTTACCTAGCAGTGTTAAACAATTACTAATATTTTTTGAAGATTTTAAGTGTGGGCTGAGACAAGTTTAAGGTAGCAGATACCCTATGATAAATCAGTAGTCATAATTGCAAAGTTCCTAAGAATTTCTGTTCTGTTTTGATTTCTTGTCCAAAGTGAGAGTGTTTGCAGGCAAACTTTAAGCTTCTGAAAAAAGCCTTTAGTGGCAGCATCCTCCCGCCAGCCCCTTCTGGTGGGCGAGCTGGTGCTTGTACGTGGGGCGGCTGCCCTGCCTGACTGTCACTTGTTCCCGAGTTCACGCTACTATTGTTGGCTGTAGTCTGTAGCACAGTGTCACAGGGGAAACATGCTCTGAATTTCTGTCTTATTATTTGTTACATTTCTGTCCACCTCTGAGCCATAAATGAAAATTCCCTTTATTATCTAAGCAGTAAAGTAATTCCTGGTCTGTGAGGGTTTTTTGTTGTTGTTGTTTGATGGGTTTTTTTTTTAAATGTTGCATGACATAGTGCTATTAGCGTTTTTATGGAGTAATGATGATGAAAGAGGAAACTGCATTCCAGTGCAGGTCATCTCTAGGTTAAAAAGGAAAAAAACCATGCATTCTGTCTTGATTGCTTACCATGGAAGCAACGGTACCTAAATAATTATGTCAAGCATTTTGTACAGACTGGTAATCTAAAATATATCTGAAATAAGACACAGCCCCGAAAGTAAATAGAGTAAACTGAAAAATTATTTATACAAACATAAAAGCACATGTAGAGGTAAGTAAGTTATAGACCATGGTCTATAGACAAATATAAAATCTTTGTCCTTCTTCAGCCTTAAAGTTTACACTGTTAGATCTGCCAGTATTTATATGCAACTATCATGATTTCCTGAGCTTTATGATATCTAGAGAAGTTTCACAATAAATGACATACAAGTCAGTAATATGTTTTTATTCTATAAGCAGTTGCCATATATTTTTACCACGGTCTTCCAGAAGTGTACAAAAATGCTGACATAGGGGCCAACATACTGAGAAACATGTGTTTTGTTTTGGTTTGGTTTATTTCTTTTTTTTTGTTGTGGTTTTTTTTTAATTTTTTTTAAGGTAAATAACCTTTCTAATGTTTCAGAGAAGCTGCCTAGAGAATAATGTCAGTAGGAAGTTATCATTTCTACATATCTGGCATTGTATAATTTAATGCCGGCTTCTCTTGACACACTTAAAGTACATACATAGTAATGGAAAAGGTTACCTGTGGGGTCCAAGCTATTGAAAAAAGTAACTGTTGTTTTGCTCCTTTGACCCAGGATGCTCTTGCTGGTTTGTGAATGTCCACGCTTTTCCTTGTCATTAGTGAGAATATTCAAAAAGCTAAACCAAATTATATTAGTCTCATTAAGGTAGCTTTCAAGTTCTAGCCATGTGGACTGAATTAAGGAAGAGTATTTTTGTCCTTCTGGACCAGAAAGGAAATGAGTTACCCTTGACTGGGCACTAAAATGTTCTTCAGAGAGCAGTATTAGGCTGAAAATATAAACATCATGAATAAAATTTCAGAGGAAAAAGAACCTTAGGTTTGATCCTGTCCGTGCCAGAAGAAACCTCCACTTTAAAGATGAAATACCACAAAACACTTTTTTTTCTGAAGATTTCATTTTCAAAAGCTTGAATTCTCACAGATTTAGTTCAGATTCATCACATGTTCTGATGGTTGTCTGAGTCAAATTCCTCCAAACTTGAAACAAAGAGCTTCTGTGCAAAATGCGCAGTGTTTGGTGTTAGAAATGATTTCAAGGAGCCCGTCTCTCAGCCTTCTAGGATTTTCATTTCCACCTGGGCCTACAGGGGCAGCTCCATTGATTTAGTAGAATTATGCCTTTTCGAGACGTTATTTATTTGATGGAGCATTAGTATGTATCTGATTGAAAAAATATGTCTCAGCTAATTCCACTTGATGAATGAGTAAGGAAAGACTCTTGTGAATTTTTAATATACCTGAAATAACTGGTGCATCTTTATTCTCATGAATGAGTGTGTTCTGGTTTTGAGGAAGATAAAATTTGTAGCAGCTTCACTTCTATTTTATAAAATATTACCTTCTCTAGAAGCGGTATTACTTAAAAAAAAAAAAATAGCTACATTAATTTTTAGTTCTTTTCAGCTCTGTTTAATTTCTTAAACTAAAATTTTATTTAAGTCGAAATTTAAACAAGCTAAAATTGGTATTTACAAAAATAACCACCCTGATTAGATTAAAATCAGAATTGCTCAGTTTGCCTGTGGAAACATATTAACGTAATGGTTTCTTTTCTGAATTGGATGACAGACAGATTGATGTGTCAACAGAGAAAAGAGTTATAACCATCAGTGTGTCTCTCATTGTTTGACAGTGATTTACTACTGTCCAACAAGTCTGTTAGCTTAACTTTCAGACTGAGTTATTCAGGGGGCATTACGCTACAAGCATTTTTTGCTGTGATACTCAGACCGGTAAAGTGGCCTCCCAAGACTGCTCCAACAGAGCTCTCACGTGCCGAAGGAGCCCCCCTGCTTGTGCAGGGTGCCCTAAAGTCGCTGCCTCACCCTCAGCCACACCTGCCATTCTTTTATAGGACAGGGTCTATAACTTAATTTTTAGGTTTGGAGTTCCAGAAGAGTATATTTTTCGGAAACTCAGATCTGCATTTTCTTTTTTTATGCTTGCTTTTTTTAGGCCTGAAAGGCACTTTTTCATCTTAAATGGAAAAATTTGATGAATAACTGAATTCTGTAAAAACAGAAAATGACTAATATGTGCACGATCAAGGCATCTGTGATCTTGGAGATGTAACATCTACACTGTATTTAACCAGTGCTCAAGATTTGAAATAGTGCTAGTGCAATTTTAGAACTTATAATCTAAATATAAATATAAATTCTGATGTTCTTCGGTCCAGAAGTTTAGCTAAGGCAATGGAGAGCCTTGAGATCCTAAATCCTCACTGAATCAGCTGAGAAAATCCTTTTTCCTTTCAGCTGCTTCAGAGTCACAACATTCATTTTTCATTGTCTTATCACTGGCTTTTCAGAATTCATTGCAGTGGAATATTCTCATTTACCATTGATAATTGTTGTATTTCCAGTTTTAAATGTGTGTACCTTTATTTATGATCTGGTAAGCCAACTTTGCTGTTGATTTTAATACAAAGAGATTCTGATTCTTCATAAATCGTTAGCTTAATTAGCCACTCATTCACCTTTGTCACTCTTACTAAAATAGTTTGCAAGCAATGGAGGCTGCACTAAAAGTTAAAGATTGGATTTATAGCACTCATCCGAGTAGGAAGATGCTTGTCTTCATTCCTGGTGTAACAATGAAATCACACAAGTACTATTTTTGAACTTTAAAAATTAATAATTTTAAATACATTTAAACACCTTCAAGAGAAAGGAGTAATTTTGATCAGAATGGAGAAGGCTGCAATTTTATCGTGTTTTCACTCTGTTATTTTGGTAAGAATGATTTATCCAGATTAATAATTCTCAGTAATTTTTTTCCTACTTAAAAGTGTTCTGTGTTTCTGCTTTGCTTTTTCTGAGCTAGATTTGAGCTAGGTTTGACCAACGACTGCAATTTTTTACATCACTTGGAAAACCATTGTGTCCTTGGGCTTTTTTTCAGTTATGTGGTAATTTTCATCGTAGTTTTCTGTAATCTGTGTTGGCATTAGCAAAGGACATCCTTATGTCCCTGACTCTCTTGGCTTGACTACATGCTGATAATTATATTTCTATCCAGAAGTAAACTTAATGGTTCAATACATATCCAGTTAATAGCGACTTAACTCTTATTTGCTCTGTCTTCCTCTGTTGCCTGTGCTTAAAAACTCTTGCTGTTTTTAACACATTAAATTGATACTTGAATGAAGCACATCAGGACATCATTTACGTGGCAGTGTTTGGCACATACAACTTCCCAGAGATGCTGTATCGGTGTGTTTCATTTCTGTAACAGGTTGTGTTACATACAATTACACATTAATGAGTTGTTCTTGAGTTATGTGACCAGCAGCAGTTTATAATTGTGAGATGGTTTAGCACAAAGTTGGAATATCTACTGAATTTTCAGGGAGGGCAGAGATGTTGAAAGGTTGTCATTAAAAGACCTTAAAAAATAAGAAAATAGTGTATTAAAATTATGTACACTTTAAATTAAGAATTTCTATTTGGGGAGGGATTTTTTTTTTAAATGTCCTCAGGACCCTTATTTGCAGAAAAGTGTGTTAACTGTGGCTGAAACTGTCCTATGTTGAAATGGCTTAGCGTTAGCTAAAGCTGACCTGATGTCAATGTGAATAATGTAGGCAGTCTCAGATACAAAATTATTTGTGTTCAAGTTCTTAATTTCCTCGCAAAAGATGACTGGTTTTGTCTGTTGCAGAACAAATGGCGAGGCGACATACTGTGGACTTCTCACCCACTTTCTGAGAAAGCATAAAGAGAGACGAATAAGCAAGCTTCATGCGGTTGCACAAGGTCAGTCCACAAGCGTGAACCAAGGACACGGAAATGTCTAAGATAACTCAGAACTGAGTGAAATGTATGTCAGGTTGCATTTCATGGTCAACGTATTTCATTGGTCATTCTTTTAATGTGTTACGTTTTCTACTCTTTATAGTCTCTCTCTGTAGGCATTGTATAGCATGAGGAGCAACATCGGTATTACTAGCGTAATAAGAAAATTCTACAGGCTAGAAAGTTGTTTGTTGTCAAAAGACCCAGCATCAATTACTATGACAAATAAAACAGGGACTGAAGAAGGAATTGCAGTTTCCCTCACACATAAATGATTCTATTGTAATTCAGCCATCCCATCTGTTAGAGCAAAATTGAAAGTTTACAATAGAGCATATGTGACTTGAGGAGTGTGTTTATCCTTTAATGTGCCTGAGTGTTAGAAAAACAATATTATATTGTAGTTGTCATAGTAACTCCCAGTTTTTTTTATTAAATAAAATGTATTATATGAAAATTACTAGGTGATAGCATCATTTTCCAAATTAATGAAATTATTTTGGAAAATACATATCATTTGAGGACGCTGTGAAGATTCTCAAGCAGCTTTAGTTGTCCATTGAGTAGTGTTTCAACTAAGCACTGGGAATTCCCTTCAGCAGCCATTTATCTGTGTGATATCTGTGGTCCAGAGTCACACTGTACGTTGTAGCAACGTTACATGTTGTACCTCAAACCTTAATTTCATTTGCCGCCTCAGAACATCATTCATTCAGTGCTAGGGAACATAGCAGTTAAATGTCTATTCCAACCTAAAATCTACTGGAATTTGGTTTTTCCTTCTTGCATAATTTGTGTTATGGCTGTTGGATTTCTCAATCATAACACCAGAATACTTAACCTAGAGAAAACAAAACCAATAAAATAATAATGTTATTTATTTTCTTTCCTACTCAGCTACATTTAATGTGTTTGAGGTTTGGGTTTTTTTTAATTATTCCCTCATTCTGGAATTAAGACTCAAGTGATAGTACTACATAAACCAATAATTTAAAATAGGAATTCTACATCCTTGACATGAAATACTGAGCCTTGAACTAACATATTTCCAACACACTCTCATTTGTCATGTTCTGTATAGTTTTGCTTACATTCCACTTGATCTTCTTCAGATCTATTCTGTTTTTCTAAAATGTATTGATGCATGCAGAAGTTGCTGATCAGATTTGCTTGGAAGAAACACACTGTGTGGAATTTTCCCCCCAAAATGGAACATATTTTGTCCATCTAGAGATGTGCACCAAGTTCTCTTTGGATAGCCTGTTTCCTGCAGAGCTAAATAACATGGAGCATAGCAGCCTGGGCTGATGTCATACCAGCATAAGCAACTTGGTGTAGGTTAGACTGAGATCATGTAGTAGCCCTCATCCCGCTTACCTGCAGTGTGTGAGCGGGAGAGCCAGCGCTCCATGGATGGGCCTTGGAGCAGGGGCGCGGGCGGCAGAGGTACCTGGCATGGTTCTGCAAGAGCACTAGCAGGGTATGGGGCAACCCAGCCCCCGAGGATAAATTAGGACTGGACACAGTGAACCATTCACGCTCTAGGTAGTGTTTTCTCACTGCTCCAGTTACACATAGATTAATTCTCTAGATGTGACCTTATAGAAGGTAGTTTGGGAAGAAGGGAGGGTTATTTTCCTTTTTTCCTGACTGGTTCTTTTATCAGTACAGGAGCATTTCTGACAAGAATCTTGAGGAGGTCCTGTTCCCTGTTCTGTTGCTCTTGTCATGTTGTAAAGACAATCGCTAAGCTGCTTGGGCCCAGATTAACTGAAGTGCTGAACTGGGGTGTATAATTTAGGTGGTTAACCCTTACAGCTCTTCCCTACGGTCAATGAATAAAGACAAACATCTCCAAGAGACCCTTTGAATCATAAAGTTACCAGTCTAGATGTGCTTGTCTTTTCTACTGTCCTTAAAGGAATAGGAAATTCTTAGTTGCTTCATTTCATGTCTAAAACTAGGTGATATGTACCCAGTCCCTCATGTTTTAGTTTTACATGTCTTTAGAAGAGGAATAGGAATCAGGTATGTTTCAGAAGTGATATGGAACTAAATATGTTTGTGCTATAGTTGTTAACAGCTGTGGAGTTAGGCATAAGTGCCACTGCAGTACTCTTTTAAGTTTTCCTATAGCTTGTTAAAACAGCATTTGTAAAAAATAGTAAACATTTGATAGATATTTATTGTGAAGATCTTTTGGCTTAAACCTCTTTTTTCATTTTTTTTTATTAGTGTCCTGCCAGATCTTTTCCTTTTCCTCTTGCCACTTTCTGTAGACTTTAAAACTATTGCCTAGGGGCTTTTCAAGGGAAACAGATTTTTTTTTTTATAAAATACCAGCAAAAAGGGTAAATTTTGGCATTAAATTAAAAGACAATGAATCACTTTTTTTTTTTTGGCTGATAAATTAATTATCATCAAAGGTTTCATTAACAGCAGATTTCTTATCAGCAAAGTCAACAACAAAATTGGAAACAGGACAATTTTCTCCCATTATCAAAAAAGAAAACATTTTATGGCCCCTTTTTTCTCACTTTCTCCTTTCTAGGAGACTGCATGCAGCATGCAGAGTGGGATTCAAAAGTCCTCAAAATTCTTCCTTCCTCTTTGCTTTAACTGGAGTTGGGAAGTGTGATACTAAAATGCAATCTGAATGTTAGTCTGCTTCTGTCTAAAAATCAGGTTCTGTACATCATTACTACAGAAACATTGAGTTTAGGATAGTGTGTCCATCTCAAAATTGTTTTCTCAATAATTATCTAACAATTATCCTTCTATCTGCTAAACCTTTCTTAATGTTTAGGTGAAATTACTTTAAATAACCTTGTTTGGCTGACTTGAAAACATTTGCCTGCTAAAATTTCAGCTCAGCTTAGCTTTACTGGAGCGTTTGGGCTGTTCAGGGTTTTAGCCATTTCATGAAATGAAAAGCAAAACCACAGCCTCTCTTGATTGTTCTGCTCCTGTTATGAGTTTCTACTGTCTTCTTTTGGGGGTCATTTCTAAGACCAGAACTTCTGCCCAAGTTATGAGAGTGAGTTACAAGTCATCCATCAGGTCTGAATTGCAGAGTAGCTTTATGTTACTAATACTACAGTGTGTAAGCAGAGAAACACGAGATAGATTGAGGGAAAAGAGCAACAGTCATGTGGGGTTTTTTTTTCTGATTTTTAAAAATAAAGAAGGTCTTGATAACTTTTTTTTTTTTTTAGTGAAATGTGGGAACCAGTAACTCTATTATGTTGCAATACATGTAGTTTAGAAGAAATATTGCTATAATAACTTTTTTTTTCTCCCATCATAACTGTCACGACAATTTTTGGTGCAGATTTAGATATATCTAGCAATGTATTTTGGGGTTTGTTCTCTTTTCAAAAGGGAATTCGGTGGTTGTAGTAAGGGAGATGCTTACTTTGTTCAGAGGGTCGGCATGAGTGTAGGGTATTTTGGAAGGGAGGTACCTTGTGATATTTAACTGATTTATTTGTTTTCATTTCATACTTGGAGATAACATGGCAGCATTCATTATACAACTCAGGGTACGCAGACAGTAAGATGGGGTGGAGCTGCTGCCTTATTCATTGCACAGGGACTGATGCAAGGGGTCTACGAGGTTTGTGGGCTATAATTATCCCTAGTAATTTAAGAATTCATTTACCTTCTGTGGATGGAGATACAGTTTAATCAAATACAGTGGTAAATCAGCCTTTATTAGGCACATTCTGTAGGCTATTATGTAGGTGTTAACATTTAAAATGCTTCTGTATTAAAATTCTTCCCAGGTGATCTGGCACAGGCTTCAATTACAAAAGGGAATTTTGCAGTAATGACCAACAAAGTGCCTTTTCTTTAGAAATTATCCTATTTTGAACAAAGATTCTTCATACTTGTAATTCGGGGTTATGATTTCTACATACTGTGGTCACTCAGTAAACCAAGTGGCTATATTTGAAAATTAGTAGCTGCAGACTCATTTGGTCAATGACTATCCAAAACATTTAAAAGCTAAAAATTTGCAGCTATGTATTTTTCTATTAAGACCTCAGTTTCTAGATTTGCCTTTAATTACTTCATGTGAAGGGATGCAACCCCAGATCCCTTGGTAGATCTTTGGCCATGTATGAGTTTGAAATCCCTTTCTATTTCCCTTTGTATGTGCTAAGCTCTAGGTTTGGAAACCTCTTCATTAAAGTTATAATTCTCTTTGAGATTTAAAATAGAAATACTTCATGGGATTTTTCTTCATGATTATTACTGGTATAGAAAACATATTAGCTATATTGCACTTGCAAGGTAGCTCAACTTCCACAGCAACATACATTTTGGTCTGTACAAAAAAGAGATCTGCAGTAGAGAGGCAGTTCTATAGACTAGTAAAAAAGATGGAATTGCTGAATTGGTGTTGACGGATTGCCGTGTTAATTGTGCTAATCTTTGGTCTGCAGTTGTCACTAAGAGTGTACTTTTCTAAGGCCTTTGAATCCAACAGTGAGAGTATCTGTCCACTCAGACGGGGGAGGCGCAGTGGTGATCTCTGGTACCAGGCTCAGCTCTCTCATGGCAAGTACTGTGAACAGAATATTCCTATTACTAATTTCAAAAACTTGTATATGGTCATTTCTGGTCATTTTGGCTGGAATGTTAACTGTTGGGAATTTGATACCTTTCTGACTTAGAATAGTTTTACTACCTGTATTATGAGGGGTAGGCAATAGAAACATCCTTCAAGTCCTTTGACAGCATCTGTAACAGCTCAGACTTTAGTCTTGATGTTCCCAAGCCGCTTCCTTAATAACCAAATCAGCTTTTGGTTTTAAAACTTATGCTGTCCAGTTTTGGGGGAGCATAGAGATACAACCATGTCTGGTTTTATGCTGTATTTTGAATGATAAAAATTACCAATTAGGCTTTTTTTCTAAAGACTGTTTTATGAAATTACTTCAACAATCTGCATTTATTTGTTAATTATGGGTGAAGGTCATGTTTGCCAGTTTAAAGCATGAAACAAAAATTTCAGCAACTGTTCTAATTCTGCAGAATTGAATAATGGTGTTAAGTACTTTATTTCAGAAGAGTTTAAATTTTTGCTCTCTTACCACTGACAATTAGGTGTTTGGGAGCAGTAAAGCACCCAGTCCTGGCTGCTGTGACATTTCTAAGCACTGCTTCTCCAGCAACTGTTCTTGAGAACAGGAGGTCTGTAGTTAGGAGCTTGGAAGTTGGGCCTTCCCCCTCCCTTCCAGGGAATCTGAGAAGGTTTCTGTGTAGAGCTGGAGGCTCTGCTAGTGCAGTTTTCACATGGCACAGGACGCTTAGACCTAAGAGGGTGAATCAGAATGGGTGAGACAGTACCAGTCCCAAAATTTTGTGAATTCTATCAGGGCCTTACTTCCTTTTTTTTTTTTTTTTTTACTTCCTTTGCAAATTATTCTTGTCTTTGAAGACAGGATTAAACCTATTTACATGAAAGTAAATATTGCCTGAAGTATATCAGCTTGCATTTACTGCGGACTCCCATGTTTAGTGACTCAAAACAATATTTAAAGTGCGCTGTTCGCCTCTGGTTGTAGTAAAGGCGCCTATTCAGTAGGTCAGATGAACTGGGTTGAGCTGTTTCTAGTTCACTGGACACAAAAGGCATGGAAAGTTATAAATGGCAGCCCACGGTTACTATAATAAATGTGATCACACCCGGAGAAAAAAGTGGAATGAAGAATAACAGCAAGTTTGAGAGGTGCATTTAATTTTCATATGATATATTTTGAATTAAATTATGAGTGCAGTATGAGCAGGATTTCTTCTCAAAAGCAAAAGGCTAATCATCAATGCTGGTAGATATATCAATTACACACAGACTGTCTGCCATCTAGATGTATGGTAATTGTGAGTTTGGCTTACTCTTTAAATCTTGAGAAAGGAATAGAAATGGTAATAATGCCAACTGGCTTTTTTGTTCCAAAGAATTAAAAAAAAAAAAAAAAAAAAAAAAAGCAAACATTCGATGGTGCTGATAGTTGCTTGCTTTCTGGGCAAAAAGCAGCGTCTAATTTCCATTTATATGTCCCTCACAGGGATAATGTTTTCAAGCTTCACCATATAAAAAGAGTCAAAATAGCTTCTCAGTTAATAAGTACCACTACTACATTTCTTGTGTAAAAATGAGAGCTTTTAACATCCATAATCTGGTGTCCTGCTAGAGTTTGCCCAGTGAGTGGAGCAGCAGTGCATTTGATGTTGCGACTTGAAAGGCCGATGGTCATGTGGCCCATGTGTTCTGAGTTAGCATATACAGGCAATAAGGTGCAAAATGTATACAGTTGGCTAATAAATACTTCACTCCTGCCATTCCTAAAATAAGGGAAAATTGTTAGTTTAGTCAAGTCTTTCCTTTTTTTTTAATGCTGATACTATCAGTGATAGTTCAAATAGAAATGGCAGTTCCCTAGTTGGAGGGGTCAGCCTTTATGTATTATTATCTATAAGTGAATCAGTGATTTTGCGTAATAAATAGTTTATTCCTGAAATAAATATTAGAATTAATATCCTTGTAGCATATGGTTATTTCAGTCGCCAATTTTTGAGTAGTTCAAACGGTTTTGTTCTTCAGAAGTAAATGGCCAATGTGAATATCCTCAGTTGTCCTGAATGAATGAAACATTTACTGATCTTCATTATTCTACTTAACAGGCACCAGCTAGCGCTGGAAATAGCATTGAAGAGTGTCAAGTAAGAGGGCTCTGGATATCATAAAACAGAGACAGTGAAATGGAATTTAGTTCTTTCTGACAAACTAACAAAGGATTTAATAGGTAATAATAATAATAAACAAACCACTTAAATAGCCAGCCATCACATTTATAAAACAAACTATTTTTATCAGGTGCTAGTCTGTAAACAGAAAATGTATTTGGTGGGCAGTGCCAATTTTTTAGAATTGTAATAAAGGAAGACTCTTCCATTAAATTAAATGGAAATGGAAAATTTAAATGGTCCATCAAATAACGTAAAGATCATATCTGCTGCATGAGAATATCACATCCAATCCACTTATTCTCAGAGGTCCAGGTGTCCACATGCTTCTACCATTTTGCAATAGAATAGTCTTGCCATTATATCACAGGATCACAGGATCACAGGATTTCTAGGTTGGAAGAGACCTCAAGATCATCGAGTCCAACCTCTAACCTAACACTAACAGTCCCCACTAAACCATATCCCTAAGCTCTACATCTAAACGTCTTTTAAAGACCTCCAGGGATGGTGACTCCACCACCTCCCTGGGCAGCCTGTTCCAATGTCTAACAACCCTTTCAGTAAAGAAGTTCTTCCTAACATCTAACCTAAAACTCCCCTGGCGCAACTTAAGCCCATTCCCCCTCGTCCTGTCACCAGGCACATGGGAAAACAGGCCAACCCCCACCTCACTACAGCCTCCTTTAAGGTACCTGTAGAGAGCGATAAGGTCACCCCTGAGCCTCCTCTTCTCCAGGCTGAACAAGCCCAGCTCCCTCAGCCGCTCCTCGTAGGACCTGTTCTCCAGGCCCCTCACCAGCTTTGTCGCCCTTCTCTGGACACGCTCAAGCACCTCCATGTCCTTCTTATAGCGAGGGGCCCAAAACTGAACACAGTACTCGAGGTGCGGCCTCACCAGAGCTGAGTACAGGGGGACGATCACCTCCCTAGCCCTGCTGGCCACACTGTTTTTGATACAAGCCAGGATGCCGTTGGCCTTCTTGGCCACCTGAGCACACTGCTGGCTCATATTCAGCCAACAAATGATCGATACCAACCGATATGATTCCATGTACAACCTGCAAAGTTATGCCAAAATACGCATCCAGAACATAAAGGGAAAAAGTGTTTTACCCTGAAAACACTAGCACACTCAAGAGAAAAAATAAGCCTCTTCCTTTTAATCAGGGAGTTCAATTCCAAACTCTTAAGTACTGAAATAAAGATTTGTAGGTACTTAGCTAAATTCACAGGGAAAAAATGATTAATTTGTTTACCTGGATTTCTCATGAGACAGGAACAGATACATTTCATTTACTTTCATGCCAGAATTTAACAGATAATATCAATAAAAAGATAATAGTTTTAGCAATTACATATAATCAATTGCAACAGGTAACAAGTACAGTTAACTTTTCATTCTTTTTCTTAATACGTAGAATTTTTAGCTCTCTTTAAATACACACAAGAAGTGAAATAAAAAAAGTAGATGGGGAGAAACTTTTCTAGAAGACTGATAGGCAACCCTTTGCCCATATTCAGAGCCTCTTAATTAAGTCAGTAGCAAAGCCTGTTTAATACAGTGGGAATGGATCAGGTTCATCCCTTGAGATTTGTTCCCCTTCTCACCTTTGTAACTATTTCCAGCTCCATCTACCTTCATTTCATTGAACAAAGAATATGGATAGACATAATCTAAATCCACTGAAAGATTGCCATAAAGAGAAATTTAAAGTACTGGTTTATAAATGACCAAGAACATGAAGTATAACCTAGCAGTATAAAGTACTGGTGTGATGTAATCTGAAAATTTAAAATAATAATGGAAAAAAGAAAAAAATACTGGTGTATGATTCATTCTGGTATGAGGTCTTAGAATTTTTCCTAATGTGGTTAAATTACGAGAAGCCATGGCCACTTTTTTTTTTTTTCCCCTCAATTTCAAAAAAAATCCCTATCACATAGCAATGGATTGAAGTCAGCCTTCTTAGGGGTCACTGCGTAAGGTGTGTAAGGAGAGGGGAAAAGAGCAGCATTTCTTCTACAGCACCGTGAAAGCCAATTCTGATGGAAGAACTAGAAGTTCGCTAGTACTGTAAGAGATGGAATTCACTCTGATTCTCTGCATCCCATCCTGTCTGAGAGTAAGGTGATTCTCAGCTGCTTTGATTTGACTAAGGCACTGGATTCTGTCTATTTTTCCCTTTTTAATTAGTATTTATTGCAATTTTATTAGTCCATATTGCTCCTAAAAGCTTGGATTGAAAGTCCAAAGATTTTCCATGCTAGACTCAAATTCCCTCCCACTCCCACCCTTCAGTCATGGTGCCGGCTGTTTTAAGATCTTTTGTATCTTGTAAAACATACCTTTCAGGTGCTCCCATATTTTGTTACTGGTTCTGTGGAGATTTTGGTTCTTTATAGCTTTCAACCGTCCTGACATATTTGCAGGATTTAGCACTAAACAAATTCCATAACTTTTTTTGTCTATCTTCTAATTATTTCTCCCTTCAGATGAAATACAGATAGAGCAAGCAGCAGATTAAGGTGTTTCTGAAAGCTCTGATGCTCTGCCATCATCCTCAGGAATGTTATATGTGGGGGTTTTTTTCATAACAACAACAAAAAAGATGGAATATGTGTCACTTTTTCTTTCATACTTCATGAAAAATCCTTTTTATATGGTACTGGTATAGTCCCAAAGAAAGCCTCAGCCTTCTCTCTAAAACTATTCTATTAGCAGTCTTTTCTCTGTGGCATAATGTTTGTCGGAGGAGAGATAAGAAAGAGAGAGGGCTTTTTTTAAAGATTGTTTATTGTGAAGGAAAAACAAAGCAGTAAAACAGAACACATAAAAAATGAAAATTGCTATATAGTTTAATGAATATTTTGTAAAAATCATTTTCTATTCTCCTTCTACAAATTCATGATAGCAGCACTGCTGGCTGCTTGTACATGATTTATCATGTCAGATTATATTGCAGCAAGCAGACTATATACCCTTTGACCTTGAAGACTCCTACTATACTGCTATAAATTTTGGGTTCTTAAAAGCAGGGAGTGAAAATGCCTTTTCATTTAGACAGTTACTGAGCTTAAATACCTAGCAAAATGAGATTTTGTTCTTTTTATTCTGCTTTGTGTTGGCAGATGATATTTTGTCATTCTGAATTTATGTGGAAAAATATTTGGAATTTTTTGCATCTCTGTCTTGATGTGTATGTCTACAGCTAAATGTTTTCAGCACAAATATGTGGACCATGTTAGCAGAGTTTTCCCTTGCCAGTGTTTGCCGAGCTGTGAAATATGTGAAGTTCTCAGTGCAGCTTCTTTCAGAACCTGGTTTTTGACTATTTTGGCTTCAGCTTTGTGACAAAGAAAGAAGTGCTATGTGATGAAAACCTGGAAAGATATACTTTGTGAAACGAGGAAGCCTCGTTTCTTGCAAATATGTATCCTACATTCCCATTACGTTCACAAAAGTTAAGACCTGGAAGCAGGATTTCCCTCGCACCCAGTGCTTCTCCTTTGCCCACCAGCCCGCGAGATGGTGTCAGCAGGCTCCAACAGCCCCGCGCTACGGGCTGGAGCAGGCATCGCCGGGCTGTGGCGGGTGAGCAGCTGACGTGCGCTCGCCGGCCAGCTAGAATTCTGTAGACAGTGGTTTTTCCTCTGTCAAGCTGTCAGTTTTCATAGTTCTTGAACTTTGATTCTTTGAGACCTCTACCGCTTGTCAAATTGAAGTTGCCAAGTGGATCCAAAGCTTTTGATGTTGGGGGAAGGGCTGAGTTGTTTCCAAAATAAGAAAAAAATAAGAACATCATCTATAAAAATGCATTGCATTTAGTGAAAAAATAAATTTGTGGTGTAGTTGAAAGGAGTCCAGTAGGCAGTTCCCACTTTTTTTTTTTTTTTCTATAGAAAAGTGTATTTTGGTCTCTAAAACCTTCAAAATCATACTTCGCAGAACCACTTCCTGCGTAGAGGATGTGAAAATTATAGCTGTTGAACAAACACCTATTTTATAAATATTCTGTTAAATAAAAGATTCAGCATCATGGAGATTTCATCTTCTGTTCATTAGTCTGTTTCTTAAATTCTTCCATCTACTTAATTAGGCTTCCTCTGCTCTCAGCCTGTTTAATCACAGGCAGCTTAGGTTAATGTACACCTCATCCGCTGATGAGCCAAAATTTCATGGCCACTTTATTTTGCTTTGTGGTAAAGATATTTAAGAGCCTCTTCAACTAAGAATTAAAATAAATAAATTATATGGATCTTTATTGAGCAAGCTAAATTGTGCCCTAGAGCAAGCAGCAAAACTCCAGCTAGAGGAGTGCTGACTTTCCTCTACGGGGATAGATGCTGTGCAGAGATGGCAGTGGGAAGAATTGCGTAGTAATATACTAGATTTCTCGCTAGCGTAAATTAATGTATTATTTTTGCGAAAGTGTACAGAATGTTTCCACAGCAGAAGCACATATGAAAAAGGCAGTGACAGTTAGTTATGCACTTCAACTAATTTTCTTATTAGTGAATTGGAAGAATCATCTGTAAAGGAAAAAGATTTCAATTTCCATGTCACTTCTATTGCATTCAGGGTAGCAAAATGAGGATCAAATAATGGCAACTGAATGAAATAATTACTTGGAATTGAACCATAAGAACTGCATTATTGAATTATGATAATGTCTTTTACAAGACAATTGACCTGGACAGTATTTAAAGCTGTAAGCAGGAAGTTTCCATTCTTTATCCTGTGAAGATGAAGAAATATAGGCTTTTTATTTTACTAAGGCCTTGCATTTTATTAATAATCTCTTAAAATATCCAGACTTCTGTGTTCAGTATCAGGAGGATTATCAAAACCAAATCCAAGAACTGACAAAAATAGAATTGTTATTTGGAATTATCCTTTTAATAAAAATTACTGGAAAGATTACTTTAAAATGAAAACCAGAAAGAAATCCAATCCAGTCATAAAAAATCATGTTGAAATTATTATAAACAGTGAAAATACAATTATTAACATATATATATTTAAACTAAGATTTTATGTGTAAAACTTTCATATGGTAAATATTAAAAAAAAAAAATACAGGGAATATTAAGAAAACAAAGGAGCATGATTTTTGTAACCTAGTGATACCACCTATGGAGGTGTCTGTGCTTCTAATACAGACTCAGAAGTTGATTTTTCTTTTTAGTGTTCATTCAGCGCAGTGTAAAACAGTTCAGCAGTTTTAATTTCAGAAATAGCAATGGTAATCCAATGAAATACCTCAGCAATTAAGATTGTTACTCCTTCTCCAGTTCATTGAGTTTTACATTATTTTCTCTGTGCTGTTACACCTTGCAGGAAGCAGGAGGACGTACCTTTTCCCTTGTTCCCCTGGGGCCAGGGGGACCAGCATCCCAAGGCTCATAGATGTGATTTTCAACCCTAACAGGCAAATTGAATCTGGTCTCTTCTTTGGTAACGGTCTGCCTAAGACGCCAGAGGACGTTCTGGCTAACACCGACAGCCTCTTCACAAAGTTTTATAGAGTAAATCCCATTTAGCGCATTGAGGGAAAGGATTGGATCCTGGACTTCTCTGTCGCCCTGTGTTACTGCTCTGTGTTGCTCTGTCGCCCTTGCCAAACAGCGCTGCCCCGTAGCCAGAAGCAAGAGCTTTTCCACTGAACTGACAGAAAGAGGTCTTAACTTTTTACCCCCTGAGGAAGTCTGTGTTGATTAAAAAGATTCACACATGACCTGAGCTTAATCCACTGACTTCACTATCAACTGTTTCTATTTTTGCTTAGTAAGTATTAGGACAAAATATGTGAAGTACTGTCATACTTACCAAGTATTGTAATGAGGGTCACTTAACAGGGATGCTTGTATACCATAAATTGCAGTAAAACAAAAAATAGGACTTATTTGTCAATTCTGTAAGTGGCAACTAAAAATATGTTTACGAATATAATGGAGTTAGGGAACTCTCCTGGTTTTTAATTTCCTTTCAATAATTCATTAGCATACACTTTAACCTTAATCGCCAATCCCCACAGGGTTCATATGCTCTGCCAAACCAGATTTCTCATAGGCAAAATTAATTTTCTACAAATAACTTTCCTATTTTTCCTAATTCAGGAGCACCAGAAGGTAGCACAGCTTTGGTGATTTGATCTCGATACATAAGATTTCAGCACTCGTTTTAGCCAGCATTCTTGTGTATTGAATTTTCTTTTTTAGACTGCTAAATATTGGGTGTGACTTACAGGAGGATATGATTCATTTTGATGGAACAGCTTCTAGGTATCTGTATTGGTGCTTATTAATTACTTTAGCAGAAGTGTTTTGTTCCTTCAGTTCCTCTTGAGGATTAAATACCACATAACATATGTTAGATTTTGGCAATCTTATGTTTACAGAAGTTTAAAAAATATTTTGAGCAGTTGTGCATGAAATTATTTAATATCCCTCATGAGAGGAAATGCTAACAATGTTAAACCCAAATACAACTGCTTTCTATGAATACTCTTTTCATATCTCATGAGAAAGTGCTGAATGGAATATGAAATTTCCACACTTCTTTGAGCTCTGGAAAATCGAGCCAACAATGATACCTGAAGACAAATATTAAGAGAGGAAAATGTAATACTGAAAACAGTTGAAAATAACACATACTGGCCTGGTTACAGTCCCTAAGTAGAAAAAAATAAATTTGTTTCAGAAGTAAATCAAAGTTAAATATTTAAGAGCCAGACTATAGCACAGGAACACAAATACACTGAGAATGTAGCAAGTTCTTTTCTTAAATTTTCTTTAGTTTTATGTCATTCTAGAGATGGTGACTGTAACAGAAGCTGATTCCTAAATTAACCTGAAATGGCCTCTGAAGGAGAATTCGGAATTGCGGTTCTCTCCCTCTTCTCTCCCGTCACTCCTGGGTGCAAGCGGCAGGGCCAGGCTCGCACCGGCGGGGTTCGGCGCTTCCCCTCAGCGAGGGCGGCCGCGCTCGGGCAGCAGCTCCCCAAACTCGCCTCACCCGGGAGCCTGCCAGGGCGGGCCGTCGTTCCTGCCTGAAGTGCTTCCCGTGACAGAGGGCTGCTGCCCTTCCTTTGCCTTTCCCAGCTGGCATAGCACTGTCGTCCTATGAGACGCCATAGGACGTTGTCCTATGAGACGCCATATGGATGTCTCATAGAGACGAGAAAAGATTGTTGCCTCCTCCTGCAGCAAACTCTGGAACCGTACCTTATTTCTTGGGTATTTCCTTTTGCCTACTGTCACTTCCACTGCTGTTTTTATAGGGGACAAACCCCCCCTTTAAAAGCAGAAAACTGCTCCTGTCTGCCCTCCACTCCCACCTGAGTTCCTGGATACTTAGCTGATCCCATCACCCCCAAGACTAATGATGTCCCTTCCCAACATTCCTTAACAATTTGGAAAGTCAAATATACAGGGGAGTGATTTGCGTCCTCCCTGCTAGCAGCAGTTCATGCATACTGAATTGCTTTGGCTTTATTTCATGCTTTCTGCTGCTGCACTTCAGGTGAGTTTGTAGTGTTCCCCTCGTTCTTCCATCCAAAAAACCCCAAGTATGAGACATTTTTAGAAGCTACCTTTTTCTACATTCATTTTTTCACAAAATCATTTTACTTAGGAAGGCAATAATAATCTGAGTCTTATTTTCTGTTTTACATGTAACTGAAGAAGGACAGTACTTGTTTTTGCCAGCTAAGATTCACTTCCTCATTTAAACCCAGTGGTCACCCTCTGGAGGAAGACACTGCCTGACTCTGGGCCTTCTTGCTGTGACTTTTATTACATTTTCTGTAATCTGCCTCATTCGTTCCTATACCCAAGGTGGTTCAAAGCACACACAGAGTAAATATCCACCTGTTTTACCCACAGACCTACCTAGGACTACTTTGTGGAGACTGGAATTGGACTTGTGGACAGAGAGCTTCATCATGGAAGGAGGAATTGCTCAGAGGTTCCTCACAGGAGACATGGCCCTGTATGGCGAGCAGCTGGTGACAAACTGAACCAGGATGGGTAAAAAGGTAAGTGAAAACATTCCACTTCTAAAGGATCCTCTTGCCCTTCTCAATAAACTCCCCTTTTCCATTCCTTTCTTGTGTTTTCTCTGAGCAGCAAACTCATCTACCAGTTCCCAAGTCTCTTTCCCCCTTATTCGACCCGATTCCTTCTCTGTCACTGCCTCAGAGGTGAATGTTGTCTATGATTTAAAACTTTAATGACTCTCTAGATACCTACATCTTGCGCGATTCCAAACTCTCTCATTACTGGGCCAAGCAGGATATTTCAGTGAAAGCTAATTAAACGCACAATGTTAGGGATGCCCGTACCCCTGAATGCTAAAGCCATGCCTACGCTTCTCAACAGGAAAGAGGATTTCTAAAAACTGTTTAACATAGAAATCAGTGACCTGTGTGTGTGGAAATCACTATTGGCAACTGTAACACATTGCTCTGCTGTTCTGAGCTGTTGACATTACCTATGTGATCTTAAATAAAAAGAAGTCACCGGTGAAAGTGATGTATTCTTTTGACTTTGCATAGGGCTGAAACGGCCTTTCTAAATTAACTACTTACCTACGGAGGAGTGACTTGCTCAGTACATTTGAACTGCCCACTGTCACCCTTCCCAGATTCCTATGGTACATCTAATTCACCTTGCATCTCTTCATTGCTTTTTATTGCAGGAGGAACAGTGTCTAATCTTTGAAGAAATCTAAAAATGAAAGCTTAAATTGAAATCTTTATTTGGTTATACCCTGACTAATACCTGCTTCTTGGTAGCGGTGGTGCTACTGGTTGCACTTTCATGGTGTAAGAGGAATAATTTCTGCTCTTAGGGGACTGTCCTGGTTTCAGCTAGGATGGAGCT
>JMFS01038794.1:0-31629 GCA_000699545.1 Podiceps cristatus | reverse complement strand
TGACACAGGCCCACCTCTCCAGGATGCTCCTCAACTGATGGCAGAGGAAAGAGACTGTACCGATTCCAGACTGTTTTCAGTGAGCCAGGCCGGGAGCCGACAGTGAGAGGTTGTCATAGCAGGGGACAGGATTTATGTGGCGAGGTAGTGAGAAGAAATCATGCCATGCTTTGGAAGCCATTGTAACAAGCCCTTGAACTCAGCAGATGTTGCCTAGTACCACATGCTACAGGATAACTTTTTGCAACGTTTATCCATGCCATGCAATCAGGTCAGGGTCATCTTTTTCCCCAGCTCTCCCGTTTGTTGCATCGTTATTTAAACTACATAGGCATAGTACATGAATATTTACTACTTGTGTATTTTATCATTAATAAGCATGCCTATCACAAGTGTTAGAAAAGGCACTATCAATATGAAAATAGATTATGGCTTGGAAAGTCTACATTTCTAGCACAGCCTTAGAATTCCAGATGAGTATAAATAATAAAACAGATACCTCCCAACTCTTAATATATTTGGTCCAAAACCTATTATTTAAATTAAGAGAATCTCTTTGTCTAAAGAAGTCAAGGTATAACAACTTTTGTCTGAACCAACAAACTCCACCCAACCTTCAAACCAACACTTTAACTGTGACTATCAGTAGCTTTATAATTAAATCAAAATTAAGTTAGGCATATCTTTATATTGCCTTTTTTTTTTCTTCTTTTCAAGACCATAGATTAAAACAGTGTATAGACACGTTTGCCAAAACACCCTGTCATTTTATATGTGGATTTTGCTGTATTACATTATGCTTGAATGCAAGCAGAGAGAGTAGAGCTTTTGCCTTTTTTTTTTTTAGAGGAATATTGTTAAACTTAATCTCTGAAGAATGCTTCTGATAAAGGAAATATCTGGCCTTTCCTTAGTTATATATAAACAAGGACGGAATTTCTTCAAGTTGTATAACTGGTTACATTTGTATTTGAAGCACATCAAAAATATATTTTCTAATTTTTATCATAAAAATTGACCATTTAATAAATCTATCATTTTTACAAATTCCTTTAAGCTATAATGCAGTGAGAAAAGCAAGAGTATGGGCCAAAAGTGACCTGAAGGTCCTTCTAAATGCAGAGGTAATGCTCCCAAACCAAGAACTCAGTCTAGGTTTGTCCCAGGTGTGTCTCCTTTTATCAAGGCCAGATGCAAGGCAAGAGATATAAAGGCTCCTGACTGCTAGTACCTAGCAATCCTCACGCAACAGCAGCCTGACACTGACTGCTGAAGTCCAGGATTTACAAATGGCACTAACAACTGAATTTAAAGAAAAAAGGACTTAATACAGAGGCAAGGAAGCTGAGGGGGCCTAGTAAGTCATGTAGTAATTTCTCTGTCACACTAACAACTGAATTTAAAGAAAAAAGGACTCAATACAGAGGCAAGGAAGTTGAGGGGGCCTAGTAAGTCATGTAGTGATTTCTCTGTCGTATAAAGAGTCCATCTCAAAGAAGGGGCTTTTAGGACTCACAGGTTAACCTCTTTAGATGGTTGGTACCAGTAATAATTGCTCATAGTTGATATTCCCTCTCCTCCAGGGTTGAAGAAGAGGTAATGCCTCACTTTCTAGGAAATTATTCATGACCCAGCTTCGGTGAAGAAGAGGTTAGCCTCTCAGAGAGGTTGAGATAAGTTATGTGATTCAAACTCAAGAGAGCATGAAATAAATGCAGTACCTGTGAGAGAGGATGTGCCATTTCATTTACACAGAGAGAAAGGAAATTGAACAAGGAAAGAAGGCAGCAACACGAAATCTGTTTATGAAAGAAGTGGATCAAGTAGAACATAGTATCTGGAAGGGCTTTTTGCAAAATACAGATCGAACAGGATTGTCTGCTCATACTTCAGGCTTCTCATGCATCAAGTCTAAATTATTGCATGGAAGAGAACATGCTTTCAGAATCTGTTTATTGAAGAGAGTCAGGCAATGAGTTAGCTGCTCTCAGAGAGAATCAGCTTTAGGCCTTGTCACATCAATGATTTATAGGGTGACACTAGGGAAATCAATTAAGTTCTCTGCGCGCCCCAGTTTTCCCATCTGTAAAATAGGGGCAATCTGTTATTCAAGCAGAGTGCTTTTCCATTTTATAGCCTTTCTTCTTGTGTTTGGGTGTTCATTATTTCACTAGTTTCTATACTAGCAAAAATATTCGTCAGTCTTATGTTGATATATTTTTTAGTTTAGCACTAGAATATACCTGTTCTTGATTCATTTTAACTGTTTTGTTCTTATATAACTTCATAAGTACTACTATATTTTTAGCAGGAATATCAAAAACATGGCACACAATGTGAAGGGAACAGACATTTTCCCTAAGACACAGATCCTTGAAGAAGCTATTAAAGAAATCTCATGGTAGGCATAGATAGAAAATCCAAAGGTAATGAAGTCAAGGAACTGTGGAAAACTCAAGTTTATTTTCACTTTAAATTGTTTAACAATTTTGCTGCATTTTAGCACTTCAAAATTTAATGATTCTTTGAAAAAACTGCATAGAAAAAAAATAATTGCCAGAATACAGTCCAATCCTCTAATGCATCATGAAAAAACACACAGTTGTCCTTGGACTACTCATTTCATAGGTTTTCTTTCATTGTTCTCTGGTGTCCACAGAGTGAGAAATTATACAGTAAGTCAGCAGAAATATCTAAACAAACACCTTGCTGAGGTTTTAGCATGGAAAGGGAAAATCAGTCTGGGGCAGTGGTACTCTTCCTAGTCCTACAGATAAGACTTAAAATACACAAGCCATTTGGATATATGCAAACCACAGTTGTCTTCATCTTTATGCTATAATACACTGCTTAGAAATGGGGTAAAAGACGAAAAAAAAGCAAAAGTAGTTCAGAAGCACGAAGATCTAATTATTTATGAATGTCTGTCAGGAGGGCTTACATTTATACAATGCTTTCGCCTGTACTAGGAAATTTACTTTTTTGCCTGTAGAGGTAATAATACATTCAACTTGTAAAGTGGGAAGAAAACAGCTAAGGAAATGTTTTAAAATATAGATTCTGTTTCAGTATCAAATGCTGCACTGTCGTCTTCTTCGGAGGACAGTGTTAATGTGATTGGCAGATACAGTAATAAGGATTTTTTCTGTCCCTGCCACCTGAGCCCTCTCTTACACTGTGACTTGCATGAAGGATAATGATATAAATGTGAGGCCATCGGAGTCCGACTCCAGCCCTTCCACAGTTTAGAAATTCTCCAGCAGGCAGCAATATTTCAACAACCAAGTTCTTCAATTATGAGAGGACTGGGAGAATAATTTAATGTGTTTAGATACTTGTCTTGCCATTGCAAATGTAATCATTTTACTCAGGACACACCAGCTGCCTTGGGCATTAGAAAGAAAATGATTATTCTGCTATGCATGGAATGGTGCACAGGACATTGGTTGAAAATAAAGAGAAATGATGGTAAAGCAAACATCAGTTTGTGGTTATTATGAATCCTTGGCAAATGGCAGATGAGTCTGAACTTGCAAATCCTTTTATTGTTGCAGTTTTTACAGTAGTCTCAAATCTCTCCTTTATCTGCTTGGTTTTTGGCTTGTTTAACACAGAGACTGATGACCAGTGAAGCAAAAGATTTAGTTTGAAGGTGTCAGCTAATATCTACGACAGAGCTGCCATTGCTCTTCAAACTGGCTTTACAGATAAGAGTTGGCTGCTCACCAGGTGGCCACAACAATATTATTTGAGAAAATATCTTTAAGTGTTCATATAGGCAACTGGGCTACAATATACCATGCATGTGTCCGGAAATGTTATCTGAAGTCTGCGAGAGGTTAACAGTAAATATGTATGCTTTGTATACCAGATACTATTGCAGGAGAACACTGTGGCTGGGTGGTCTGGTTTAAGCAAACCAAATCCAGCCATGTATCATGGAGCCACTTTTTTTTTCCTTAACACAGATAATCCTTTTTGTTTTGTTGAATATAAGGTACTTTCTGTTTTTAATCTTATGGCATTATATTTTTAAAAAGAAATAACAGGTCTCTGATCCTTGTAGACTTTCATTTACTTGATTTAGTCCCCTTGACTAGTCCTTCCTCCACAGTTTGCCCGATTCACAGACTGCTGTCTCTCCTCCTTGGGCAAAGCATTCTGAAGTGTTGCTGCAGCTCAGCCATCCAGTGCAGTTTTATATATAAGAGCAGCAGCGTAAATTATACACAAACAAAGCCAGCCTTGAGCGTAATCTGGAGACTGCAAGTATCTAGTGGACTGGGTGACACTACGTGGCCCTCAACAGTTCCAGGTTACAGTGACACCGTGTTGCATTTCTGAGTGCTCCAGCTGAGCACTCTCTCCTCAAAGATCCACACTAAAAGTCACTAGTTATCACTGAGTTCACTGTTAAATGAAATTCTTAAGGTACTGTATTATTGTTCTTGTGTGTGCTACTGGAATAACAGACCACACAGTAGAACTGAGTTCATATCAACCATTTACATTTCAAGAATGTTTTTGTCATTTAGGATAAGATGGGGTAAGATACCTCAAGTAACAACAGCCAATGTTTTCACAAAACCAGTCCAAATCAAGATCAAAGCAGCGCCTACTTGTTTTCACTCCCCTTATAGTTTGAAACTGATTTCTATTTGTTGTGCATTTGCTTGAGGCAATTAAAAATAATTGATCAGTTTAAATAAATAATTTGAAAAGAAAAACAGATAGCAAGACAGACTCAACATTCAGAACTTCAATATATTCTGAAGAGAATTTCAGTAAATATGTAGTAAAAAAAAGTAATTTAATTTTCATTTTATGATAGACTGATGAAAAAATCAGCAACCTTCCTGAGAATGATTTTCTTTAAAGATCTTATTTGTTGTAAAGAAGGTGTACGATACACAAGGGAAAATGGATAGTAAGTATGAAATTCTCACTAGGAAATACTAAGATTAGAGTAGGAAAACTTATGTCTTTCAATATTTTACATTGCATACACCTGACATTCAGATTGCATAACAAATATTCACGATAATGAGTTTACTCAAAATAAATCTATTTAAAACCAGAAGGACATTTCATACAATTATTTGAAGAATGTAGGATTTCTCAGTACAAGTGTCCCGGAGCTGCACATAAGCTGTACATATGGATGCAATGGCAATAAATCATACACAAAAATGTGACACTTGAAAGTAGACAGATTGCTTCTTACAAAATGTAATACCACATATTTCCCTGCTTTCCTAGAATTCCACTGACAACTTAAAGCTTTTAGAATAATGGGTTTCACACCTTGAACACATGCCACAGAAGGCTGAGGGAGGCACTGCACACAATTTATTATATAGGCTGGAAACCTAAACATTTGGTTGTATCATATGAAAGAAACACATGTTCAGCAGATACATATGACATTTTCACACATATTTCAAAAGATCTCTTCAACTTCCTCATGATTTCAGTCTACATTTAGTTCATTACTAAGTCCTGCGATTGCAGAACTAAAATTAATCAGAATCCCATTTACTTTCTGAAGAGCACTCAAAAGTCTATGATTTTAAATTAATTTATGCAAAGAGAAAAGCTCTTGTCTTTGTAAGTATAATTCCAAGCCATATAAATCGAAAGTAAAGCTTTAAACCCGTAATGACCCCTTTTCCATCCAGTCTTAAATGGAATAATTAAGCAATAACTTCCATTCCATCTAAGTACATGTAGCAGTGATGGGTGTCTGCTTGCTGACTAAACCCTGAAGCATTTAATTGACCTGTGGGAGCTGATTATTGCCAGTACAGTCATATGGTATAGAAGCTATCTACTTTTTGCTAGAAGAAATCTTTCAAAGTAATTAATAATTTTAGTAATTTAAAAAGATTATGTATAACTCTTCACTGTGAAGAGACTTAAGCTGTAGTCAGCAAGCCTGCTACAGATTTTTAAAGATAATAAAATATGTAGGTGTACTCATTTGGGATGTAAATTTGACTCTTCAGAGTAATAGAACAAAAATGAGTCATTGGCCAAGGGCTCAGTTCAGAACTTATGAATTATCCCTGGATTTTCCTGGAGACTGATGATAAGGCATCCCTCACCGACTTTCCTACAATTTGGTATTTGCTATTCATATCCTAGTAGCAGTGTAAAGAAACTTGTTAGGTAAATAGGGTACACAAAATGAAATTCATACAGTTGCAAACAGAATACATGCTGTTTCAGATATCCGTCACAGTTGCGTACAAGAATGGGCCAGTATTAGAAAAGGCAGTCATCTTGAAGCATGTGTTCAAAAGTAATGAGATCGCTGAGCATACAGAGAGATTATGCTCTCTACAGATAATGTACTTGCCTTGGCCAATCTACACTGCAGACGCAATACTTGCTGGGAAAAAAAAATGAAAACAAATTTTCTACTAAAAAGTCATGATGTGTGACAAGAATGAAGTTAAGAGATGCTTGTTTGGAAGTTCTGTTTAAAGGACAACAAAATAAATTCATTAGTATTATGTCCATTGCTTCCTATTAATAGATACTGCCTCTGGAGTACAGGGATCAAAAGCAGATGAATGTTGTGTTAGCACTGATAGTGAAATTCTCCTCAGCTAGACATTTAAAAACAACTAAATAAAGTTTTAAAAAGACTGGACTGCTAGAACAATGGAGACTTTATACAGATAACTGTCCTGAGAGAAGTACTTGAAAAATTACAACACGTAAAAAAGTCATGATTAAACACCCAGTCACAATCATGGAATGCCTAACATATTAGAAAATAAATGCTATTTGGTTTTCTACCTAATAATCCACCTAAAAAAAAAAAAAATCAGATCCTAAACCACCTTGGACCAGAGGAGAAAACTTGGTGGTAACTGTCAGAAGAAAAGCAAGCTGCTCCCACCAAGCAGCTTCCTCTAAACCAAACTGTTCTCTTAAAATAGCTGAAAAAAAGATCCAAAGGTCATTGAAAACCCCGTTCAGTAGTCCTCGAGGGACTGTCTATCCCTTGTCACTTATGCAGACCTTCAGATGCAAGTTGATCATCACAAGCAGCTACTTAGCAGGTAACACTAACCACACGGACTTCCTGGAATTCAGATTATCAGGGCTCATGTCTTACAAAAATGAGCATGCTCAATTAGAAAGTTTAACAGCCAATTGCTTTCTTTTGACTAAGGAGTGGGATGTGGGAGGGATGAGTATCGTGAGATTGCTTGGTTGCTGTTGTGTCATTCTTGTTTTCTTTGTGGTTTTTTTTGTTTGGGTTGTTTTTGGGTTTTTTTTGTTTGGTTGTTTTTTTTAACAGCTATCAACAATTAGGGGGTAAGAGAAAAGTCACAAGTACAATAAATATTTGGTGGTGAAGCATTTTATACAATATTGCACAAATTAGTCTTGAATAAGATTTTCTATCTTTTTGGGACAAGAATATTGGCATTCCTAGTAATGGAAGGAAAATTGTTTCTAAGAGACAAGCTGCAATATCTCAGGTTTGTTGGAAGTGTCAGATGGAAAACTTCAGCTATCAGTTATGCATCCATCTTTATTTAATATATTCACACATGATCTGGAAAAGGGAGTAAGTAATACAGCATTTAAATTCACGGACAAAATTAAAATGGAGGGGATATGCAAACACTAGTAAGAGAAAACAAATTGAGCTATGTACAGGAAAACAAGATCCCCATTCTGAAAATGTCAACTAATCTGTTTGGAAAAATGTAATCTGAAACACAGATGCTCTCTGGGAAACTTGGAAAGCAACAATGCTGAAAGAGAATGTTGGGAGAACAGAACACTGGACATGAATTTGTAACATGATATAGTAATGGAAAATAACACAGGCCTACATTATTTCAGAATAAACATGCATAGCATTTATATCATGAGTATGGCACAGAGCCCTTGAGCCTAAACATTCCTTTGGGGCGCTGGAAAAAATAGCTGTATTTTCTTACTCTCAAAACCAAAGCTACTAACACTATCCCACCCCACCACCTCCCTTTTTGAAAGTTTTGCTAAATTAAACCTACACTAAACTAGAAATGTCTTAGATTTTCTAAGGCTTATTTGCCTGTATTGGAAAGAACAAAACAGACAGAAAATGGACAATCCGATGCGAGTAATGTTCTGTTTTGTGGTTACTGGACCTGGGCTAATGTTTTTCCTTCTAGACGTAAAATTAAAGAAAGATTTTGGAATTCTGAGAAGAACAATTAACATTGGAAATCGGGAGATGACAAATAAAGAGGAGAGATCATAAGACCAACAAAGACAAGGAAAAAAAGAATAACAAGAAGTACTGAGGCTGCACAGCACCTTTGGAAGATACACTAGGGCAGAACACCTATCGAGGAACCTCAGTGTAGGCGTCAGTTAAAACCAGATCAATCAAAATATCGAAAAAAATTCTGTGCCACACAAGCCCTCATTATTTCATGATACATCATATCAAAGTAATTCTTTTCCATGTGTAGCTTCATTTTAGGATTGTTTAGTTTGAATAGGAATGACAGTTTAAAAATAAAAGTCCTTTGCAGCATGAATTTAAAAATTTTCTTAAAAATTACTACTACTTTGCCTTTAAATGTCAGGTGGTAATGGTGCCCCTGAGAAAGAATGTCCAACTTCATCTTGAAAGTCATGAGATGGGATTGTCATATTTTAAAAAACCTTTTTTTGTTTCTCTCTTCAGTACCATCAACTTCAAACATGTTGGTCAGTACCTGAAGCCTGTCTACCATCCCTTCTGCTTGTATCAGCGGCCTGATTGTCTCATTTTATTTTTTTTAAATCAAAGCAACTTTTCTTTCTCACACTTAAGGAACACTAAATGGAATTATTTTCATCCCCATTTGAGTTTGTGTAATATTGAAGTGAATTTTGCAGAAAATACCAGTTTGTTATCTAATCTGTATGGTGTCTGGCACCACTTACATACAAGTGATCAGAAAAAAGCCTCAGGAAAAAAAAAAATTAAAAAAGATGGCCAAGACTATTTCACATAGCACTAATTTTGATCACCTTTAACTTGACTTCAAGAGTTTATGTTAAAAGGGATCAAATATACTCACCTTTCTCAGTTCATTTAGGTGAAAAATGGATGCTTAATCCCAGCACATTTTGCCCTCTCTTCCTTAGCTTCACAATTTATGTGGAAAGGAAGATGTCAAAAAAGCTATGTTATTATGTAAAAATAATACGCAATATCTTTTTCAACTTAAAAAAGTGGAATGTGCTCACCTTTAACGACTGATCCTTTAATATCAATGCTTCTCTTTTAATCATATTTTTCCAAGAAATCATAAATGATGCTTATTCTGAGTTGCATTACACATACAGTTTTTCAGGCTGGACTGGTTCATATTCTCTGATGTGCTATGAATATACTGTTGGATGACAGGAGCTTTATAAGATGTCAATCAACCAAACTGTTCCAACTTCTAGATTATATATGCATTCAGCTCCTTAGATTATAATAGGAGAAACAGTGGAAGAAATAAATATTCTGGCATTTCTAATGCTAATTTGCTCATCTGCAGCTGCAAGAGTCAACCTTCTGGACTTTGGGGGTAAAGGGAAGATCCAGTCTAGTATTTTCCTCTCTGACATTAGCCAGCAGTCAGACGATGAAAGGTTCAAGTTCTCTGGCAGCCAGAATTGCACTTTGGATTTTCTGAGACGATACTAGAAAAATTTGCAAGAATCACTTTCAA
Organism: Podiceps cristatus; assembly: GCA_000699545.1. Taxonomy (NCBI): domain Eukaryota; kingdom Metazoa; phylum Chordata; class Aves; order Podicipediformes; family Podicipedidae; genus Podiceps; species Podiceps cristatus. Next base: position 21,907 of record JMFS01038794.1, on the reverse strand, counting down.
CACAAAGTATTCTATCCCAGCTGAGAACCTAGCTGTATCCCCAAGATACGTATTTTTATACTTTAAGGAGTAGCTAACAGTAATCTTCAGTTGGCAAAAGGCTGCAGCCACTCTTGGAAAGTTATTTAAGCCTCAACTGGCTGTGTTTACTCTTGCCAACTCTGCATTCACAAACTGTCCCCTAGCCCAGATTACAAATAAACAAAGGAATATTTTGGAACTTCTGCCTTCTTGCAATTCAAATATCTAAAAAGGCCTTATAACTAGCAAGCATCAATACTATGTTGCCATTTTCCTCATTTTACAGATAGATAGAAAAGCTGAGTCACAGCATGAGAACAAATATCTAAAATTTAAGAAAGAAAGCCCAGACAGAGCCTCCCAAGCTTTTGACTCCATGGGTATGCAAGCACAGGCAATCTCTGCATCCAAGGACATTTGTTCCGTGGCAAACGTACCTAACAGAATCATATAGTAGTTTGCCATCCTGAAATACCAAACTACTTCTGAGTCTCACTATCCAAAACTTGTGTGCCTACAAGGCTTTTGAAGATAAACAAAGTTCTTTCCTATCTTTTAATATCACTCTTTTTAGTCTATTTAATCTCAAACTATGATGACTAAAAACATCTTTAGAATATCTAATATGCAGCTGAAATTGTACTAAAAAATCTATTTACTTTGAAGGCACTGTAAAACCCCACACTTTGAAGAAGGGACATGGTAACAAAACACAAAAATTACAAGTGCTTGCTTTCTCTCTTAATTACATTTCTTAATGATGAAGCCTACATATAACTTCAGGGACACTATCTGAACGCAAAGATCATTTCACTATAATAACAAGCCCAACATAAATATTCCTATATTTCTTGATCCACACTCACACATTTCAAGTCAATTTGTGTCTAAACAAGACACGTCCCTGTCAGTTTACGTTCACAGTTCACCCTCATCTTTAACCTTAAAAATCTAACCAGAGCTGATAACCTCTCTCTTCCAAGTCAACATGTATTTTGTTGGACTGATCCAACTCCTCTGCCTTTAATAGAACCCAGCAGCAGCTGGTTTCAAACCGCTGGAAACCTTGGAGATCAAAGTCTGATGAGCCCCTGTCATTTTCCCAAAGAATAAAGGTCTGTGAAGAATGTACCTCCTCAGGCTCAGATTTCAGAAATACAGCAACTGAAATGAACAGAATTTGTTTATTAGTAAATCATGCTGAGCATATTCAGAATGCTAGAGTAGGTATTTTGAAATAAAACAAAAAGATACTTTCAACTAAGATGTACAGTCATCCTCACAACAATTTAATTTGTGAGCGTCTGCAAGGCAACTGGATTCTTCACAGATAATACTGATGGAAATTACTTACTACTACTAGTTTACATACATAGCATGTGGCTGTGCAGAGCAATGTGATATCCTGGATTGGATTCTGATTTTATGTATATATGTGAATTGCCCTTTTCCCTTTCTAAATTATCACTCAGTATGTGGAAAACTGACATACTGGCATAAACCACATACAATAATTTGAGGTTTCACTTGTCAGCCAGATGCTATTTATCATGCTACCTTTCAGCAGTGCTCAATATACCACAGAGTTTTCTTAATAATCACTAGGTTGCCCTTCATCATTCAATAGAAAACACCTACTACTATTTTGACTGTAACCTAACTAACTGAAAAGCATGACTGCCAGGACCTGAAACAGTCAGATAAAATAAAGAGTGAAGCAACCCCCCATCAAAAGTACTTCAAGGAAAAAAAAATCATAAACTAATCTGTGCAAACAATTCCTGTCTCTCCTATTGGAAGCTTTGTAGGCAGGGCAGACATTTGCCTGTATGTGTTCACCTAGCAAAAAAAGGTGTTTCATATTTGCTTTTGCTTTTAAATGAAAATATTCTTTCCTTTAACCCTACAGTTAAGATTTTTTTTCTCCCTCTAAATGCACCTTTTGCTATATGATGACAATAAATGCAGCCCTTAGAGATTTACTGAAGTCCCAAAAAAATTTTTAGGTGATATTATCTAATTAAGATACATAGAAGGTAATGTCAGATTTGCATTTTTAAATGCCAGATTCATACATAACCAATTTTACAAATGTAAAATCTTTTTGTTTTCAGCTACCTACTGCTCTGAGTTAAAACATATATGTATATGTGTGTACAACTAATCAGCCATAATTTGAATTTGCTCTGCCTTATATATATGTACAAACATGTACATGCAGACAAGCACTCTAGATCCCACCCTGAATGTGTAGTTCTTCATCATATCCATTTATTTATGATACAGTCCTGGAAGACCAATCTCTTCAAGGTAATTCACATACCATATACAACCTCCAGTGAGCAAAAAAAAAACCTGAAAGAAATAAAAACCCCACAAAAAGCGCATTATCCTTTAAGGATTGCCTTGCAGTAGAAAGTCGCAAAAGAGGAAAAGAGGTGCACAGGGTTCTTGTGTGCTGACCATCATGCAGGGCCCTACCCGCCTCCCTGCACGCTGTGCAGATCCAGTCACCTTAACACAAGAACGGAGTTGATGCATTAGACTGAATAGGATCGGTGAAATACCAGTTCCCTCTTCCAACAGAGCGGACTTTCACAAAAAAACCTGCACACACGTTAGTGGACTTCTCCCCCCCAATATTTCTTCTCCACACAACAATTTAAACACAACTAATGAGTTAGATGCAGCAAACCCAACACCCGCAACACACGTCGTTCATAAACACAGCGCCTGATGCACTGGCTGCTCCGTTCACACATCAGGCACAATGTGGGCTTCAGGTGGAATTTTTACTCCTTATACGAATTCCTTCAGTAAAAAAAGAGCTGATGTTATGGGACACCTAAGCTCCTGGTGTTCTTTATGTGAGGAATTACATTGTTTATTTTTGCTCGGTTTATATACTAGAAAGTATTTTTTGTGCTGCTAGCATGCTATGTTTTGACTAAACTTTGGAATTGGCTTCCTTGCTAAGGCTCCTTAATAGATACAAAGCAGCAATAGCAAATTTTACCATATAAACTTGGCAGGAAACCATTTCTAGCTCAGCATTCTCTATTCAGAGAGGGGCAAATAATGAAATCCTTTTTCAGAATATCAAATATTCTTGAATATCAAAAGTAAGCCTCCTAATCACTTACACTTTTTTGTCCGGTGTTATTTGATACCACACAAATTTTTATGCTATAGGAAGGCAAAGTTTAACTCTAATGACTGTAGAAAGAAAAAACAATTATCAGTACGTGCCAAATTTACTTAGCTACTTCTTAGAGTGCCAAATCACATTTAACTGTGAAATTTAATCTTCCTATGTGTTCTCACATCCAATTATTTAATTTTATGGAGCTCCAGAATTAATAAACAAAAAATTACAGCTGTTGAATTATTTTCTATAATGCATTTCCCATACTGATAATGTCTAAGAAGTTGTACAAATGGCAAACACAGAAAGAAGTGTATCTTTGACGTCTCTGAAACTGCCATACCAGTGGAATAACCTCTCAGAATTTCATGAGAGAACCTCTAATGTTAAACTCTGAGCTCAGATCTCCAACTTGAAGTTGTGCAGCAAATCCACATCCATAATGAAACAGAAACTTTTTTTTTTTTTTTGTGCTTAACACGTAAGCTCTATATCTTTGCAAATCAGGCACTACAGTCATACTGTAGACTATCAGAGAAATATTAAGCTAATTCTTTAGATTCTAGTTTTCAAATATAATTTTACTTTACCATTCTAAGTAGATAACCACAGTATAGTAGGGTGTGTTACAGATACCACTCTTAGGAAGCGTCCCTTTACCAAGTAAGAACTACATGACACATTTCTAAATTGATCTATGCTGAAGACTAAACTCATTATTATCAGTTCTTAATTACTTTTATGCAAAAGAATTGTCTGAAACACTTGCTAACGAGCACAGGTTCCATTCAAATTCTGTTTATACTTATCCACATACAACGTGGTCATATTAGTATATGGAAACTTCAAACTCAGCCCTGCTGTCCCTATTTGCATAACCAAGAAGAACTTGGTAAATCCCTCAAGCCACAGATTATTGGACTCTAGAGAGGGTAAACGTGTCACCCGTTAAGTGCCTTTCTGAGACTCAACATATTACAGTATTTCACAAGCAAAAAACTCAGACGTCTAAGTTGTTGGGCAGGGATGCAGAGCAGTTTAACACTTGCTGTAGGCACAAGCAGCTCTTTGAAGTGCCAACATTCAGGATGTAAGCTCCCTATATGGCCAGTGGAGGGAGGCTGAGTCAGTCTGAATGAGTCAGAACGTCTGAAGGAGATGATTTAGTGACAAACCTATGATCTTAGAAGATGCTAGGAGGCATTTGTGTCTTTATATTTCAGGATGTTTATATAGCAGAAGACCTATGTGCAGAGAGGAGTATACTGGTAAAACTAGACCTGTGCACATAGATAAATTCTGGACAAATGTAAATGAAAGTATTTTTTTAAATGCATACACCCATAGTATTTTCCATTAGGTTAAAGCTACAACAATAGAGAAAATGCAACACTGTGGATTCCCACTGCTGGGTTTCAGCTTGACATAGAAGACTGGATGACTGAAGAGACATTCCAATTACAATCACTGAAAAAAATTATGAGAACGGTAGAATAGGGCAATACAATAAAACTGAACACTTTAGAACTGAGAATCCCCTGACAGGACTTTTTTTCCCTCCAAAGATTCTCTGTAGCATTGTTAACATGTGCAAAAACGTTTATGTCATCTAGGGGAAACCACTATGAAAACCTGCAAGTGGAAAGAGAGGAAGTAATATCGGTACACGCCTAGCAAAGCCATAAAGTTCCACGCCATCACGCTTTGGAACATTTCAGTAACAGAGAAAAGATGGGCAAGAACAGCCCATCACATGAGAAGTCAGGAGGTTTAGGAAACCCACCAAAACGGCTGAGCGACTGCGAAGGCCGCAATCCGACCTCTAACAGAAAGCACCACCGCAACGCAGCACCAGCAGTTACCAATGCCTGCAGCGGTCTGGCTCGCTGCCTTAATCACGACTGTTTGACGGTTTCCCCCTGTGTAATGCAGCGGTAGCATATCAGATCCCTGCAGATGCTGGAAGCTGAAGGCAACAGAAAGAAAAGCTTTGACATTCTGTCATGGAGATGACAGGACAAAATGGCCTGCACTAAACAACAGTTTGAGCAGGATAATTTGATACATTGAGTTCTTAAGCTTTTCCAGATGCTGAACTCAGCTTGGGATGTGAGATAAGGGGATAGCAATTACTTCATTGAATAGAGTGTGGTTGTGTGCAACCAAGAAAAAGGAACCTCTCTGTGAATGCAGAAGAAATAATCCACCTGCCTTTTTTTTTTTTTTTTTAAATAACAAAAACCAACAACAAAGCAAACAAACAAAAACCCACCACAACTTTTCCCAGTCATCAGCTTTTAAGAGGATTCATGTGCAGGCCATATGCTCTGCAGACTGAAACAATCAATGTTTCTAATCAATTTTAATCATTTTATGTTACCTTGTTGCACTGCCACTGCAAAGAAAACAAAAACTTCAAATAAAAACCATCAAACCCATATGAAAACACCTTCTCCTGCTGATTCCAGTAAGAGGATTTACAAAAGTAGCTGCTTCTTTATATGTTTTTAAATCTGCATAAAGCCCCAGCTGCCTGCATCATTGTGCCAGTTTAGCGTCTCTACATTCACAAATACATGAGCAGAGTTAGGTTGTTCTGGAAAGTTCAGCAGAACTTTCCCTTCTCCAAGTAAAGGAAAATGGTGCTGAGTGTCATTAAGATTTTTATTTAGTAAGTATTAAAGACCTTATTTAGATATCACTGAGGTATAGCAGATGACTAATAACCATCTCATTTTCTGCCTACTCAGCAGACAAAAGTTTTCTCCTTTCTGAATTACTGATTCCCTCCCAAATGCCACTGTGACCCACTTCTAAGGAAATAATACCATTTATGCACTTATTTTTGAAGAACTCGTTCAGGACTAAAGTTCTTTGCATTATCTTTCAGTTTTTAAAATACTCCTCCATATACTTACGCAAATAAAATCTACAAAAGTAGGCTTTGGAAATGTATAGGAGAGTATTTCTGTTCTGAGGCAATGAGCTAAGGCATTTCTGTAAAGTTTGGTCATTAGTTCCCTGTACCTCAGATCCCTGGTTTTAGAGCAGTGCTTTTCCACTACTTCACAAGTGCTTGTGAAAAACTTGTAAATGCAGATCTGGCTGATGTTCATTAGAAATAGGTAGGAGACCCCAGCTGAACAAGGACGATAAAAAAGTAAGGGACCAATTCCTGGTGCAGAGTACTGTGTATCCCATGTAGTACATACGATAGCATGGGATCACGTAATCAAAAGACGGCATCATAATTCAAATGTACAAAGGAGTAGAACTGAAAGTTGTCAGGCAACTATGAACTTGCTGATTCAGTGAATAAGACTTTGTACGATGTACAGAACCCAGCAGAGGAGATGCACTTGCTGTATCAGTGAACACCTGAGTCAGGCATGTGCTCTCAGGGCTCTTTTTACATGTTTCCCAGAAAATGGAGGCTCACTACACCCTGAAGGCTACCTGTTCAAGTGGAAGCTTGGTGAAACAGTGGGAAGTTGGAAAAGCTGGCCAGCCAAGCTTGCCTGAAGAGAAGGAAGTCTGGGGTATTGGACTACACTTAAAAGCAGAAAAAAGCCTACGCGCTACAGCTGGATCCTATACCTCAAGGGGCTCAAGAGACTTAGAAAGAATGCATGAGAACTAAAAGACAGAAACGAAGCTTAGGCAAGGGGGAGAAAGACTGGGGTGTACTTTCTTGGCAAAGGTGTCTAATCTAACTTCAGGAACAAATAAAGACAAAGCAACTGGTTAAAATTGGATGAGATAAGGACATACTTCAAGAGAGGAAGAACAACGAATATGCAGGAGAAGAAACTCTGAGTTCAATAACATGACTCTTCACCCAAGTGTGGTAAAGAAAATGAAGCTGTGAAATGTAGGCAGCCATTTATTACTTTGTCTAGGCTTGTACACTATTTACATAAAGTTTGGCAGTTGGAAGCTTTACAATGTCCACGTGTTTCTTAGATTAAAATATCGTCTAGCCCTGAAGAAACGAATTTTGGTAAGAAGTGGCCATGAAGTTGTGCAACCTGAACATTTCTGAGCAATTAATTTAAGGCATGACAAAGAATCGGTAACATAGTTTTAGTAAGAAATATATGTTTGTGTTTATATATGAAGTTTATATAGATGTACTGAGGAAGAGACAGAGAAAATGTATGTTTGTCTTGGCCAAATTCATTGTATAAATAAAAAGGTCCTTGTATTTGGTATTTTTTCCTACAAGCTCTCTTGGTACCATTCCCAGGCCTCCATTTTAGGATATGATTTCTCTTACTCCTTCTTACCAGAGATCACATGTAATCTGCTTTGACCTTCACATGCTGGTATCTTTTCATCCATTCTCTGCCAAAAGCTCTGCCATTCCAGGAGCTTTTTGTACACCCCTATCCATGTCATTTGGTTTTCTTCTTTCTCTCCAAGTCATTCTTTTGTTTCTTCTTTTCCAGCGAACCACCATTACAAAAATACTGAAATAATGAACAGAACTGAGCTGTGGGAATTGCTCTACTGGAAGATGTAAACAAGGCATAATTGGGGTGAAAGTGGACCAAATAACAAACACATTGGGAAAAAGACAAGTTTTCCAAGCACTCATCTTCAAGTCATGAAGGTGTTAATAGCTGCTATCTATCATGTCTTTCCTCTACAGACAACTGCAGAGGTGAGATGTTTATCTGCTAATTAGGTATCAGTACCTCAATATGTTCTAACTTCTCCCTTCCAATTCTGACTGAAATAATAGGGTTCTGTCCTCCAAGGCCTAAGAAATCCCTTGACATGATCAAAATTTGATCATATTCAAAATTTGTTTGTATTATAGAAGGATCTGAATAGAGAAATGTCATCACATCACGCATAGAGGATACGAATGCTTGGCCAACTACGACCCCTATCAATACTACACACATGCTGGCATGACCCGTACTTTAACTGTTTCTCTTTTTCTAGATTTGTAACTACTGTTATTGTAATTGCTGCTCTGCTTTGATTAACTTGCCAGCTTTACGTAAATCATTTGTCCTAGGATCATGATGCGTTTTTCACATCCAGTGAGACATCAGTTATGCTGGCACCTGAAGTGTCCCACAATAGACTTAGATGGGAATGGAAGATATATCCTGCTAAGAGGTTTACACTGCTCTTTGATCTCTCTGAATAAATCTAGAATGGCTGTAACTCCATGATAAAAACAGCTTGTGAGCAATTAAAATTTCATTTTGATTCATTTCATTTTAACTCAGAGGGAGTATTCACCCAATTTTGTAATATACGCACCTGGTACAGCTGTATGATAAGACAGGAGAGTTAACCATAGCAGAGCAAACAAAAATATCCCCCCGCAGTTACCTCCTAGATCTAGATCTACTGTCAGCCACCACAAAACAAATAATTTTTGTCTGCTTATTCTGCTTGCTGCATCTGGAATTTTCTGCCAAAATATTGTATTCAACAGTGCTGCAGAGGAGAGGATCTGCTAGAGAGTAAAGCTTTGAGAAAACTGGGTGATACATTAGCTGGCAAATGTTTGGAAGTCTGTACAATGTCAGCTATCTAATTAAAAATTGAGACTGGGTTATCATGCAGCGTTCGCCTTTGTCGCTCTCCTTGTTGATAGCAAACTTCAGCACTATTGAAACTGCCAAGGGAAACTTTAGCAGCCCTTGTCCCACCAACCCACACACTTTTTGGAAAGGAAAAAGGTTTCATATGAGCTGGCCACAAGAGTTTTTGGGGCCTTCTTACTGCTACTGTAAATTTTGGAGGAAGAGAGCACAACCCAACTACATTAATGTTTGCCTTGATGTCCAAGGAAGATAGAAAAAACTTATCCTGCTACCAGGTTAATAGTCACCGATCAGTCTTGCTGCAACTGAAATAATAATATTTATGTTTAGTTCTTGCTAGTCAGAAGATATTTGCTGCTCATAAAGCACTGCAATTTGTACCAATGTTATAGTAACTTCTATTTTTTTTTTTTAAACGCACTTGGTGTCTCAGACTATTTCTTCTACGAGCATAGCTTTTCTTACCCGAACTCCATAATGCTATGTCAATGCAGCTGTGCATTTCTGCCCATTCAAGGTAAAATAAATCACCACAAACTGCTTATTATGATTTAACAGCTTATGCATGTGTTTAATTTATCTCACCGTTTACCTTCTTGCTGAAATCACACAAGTCTTTCAAAGTTGTAGCCACCTAATAACAATCTAATTTTTCCCTAGCTGTCAGAAAACCACTCTGAAACCTGCATCGAGTGCTTCAGAGGTGCAATTATTGAGCATCTATAATAAAGCAATGGGATACATCTTTGAACGGAGACCTTTGGTTGGGATGTCCAAAGGTGCCAAGGGCTGCTCCTCTCTGCTTTCACCACACAGGACCAATGGAGTTTTAGCAACTACAGCCAAGCAAAGCCTCCAGAGACAGCTCTAGACTTTGGAAGGAAATTTCCTTATCAGATCACAGTGCATTTATAGTGAGAAATTGTGTATTTTATGATCATTCCTAGTTTCACTTGACACATTATGAAAACTGTTCAACGACTGAATGGCACCAAGATGTCAGTTTGCTAGAGGAACCAAGACTGCAAACCTCTAGCACCTCAGCCTTTGAAGTTTTCACACAGAAGGGTCCCTTACAGAACTAGGGAGAAGCAGCAGAGTCAGGAATGACTGAAAGGCACTCAGGTACTTCAATTCTTAGACATGCAAGAATGAGAACTACTGTGCTACCACAACACATGACGCTCGTGAGAGTGAAGCAACAGAAACAGGGTATCTAAGCCTGCAAGAGAAAAAGAGCATGGTTCAAAATTAGAAGAGCAATGGACTGCCTCAAAATATTTATATTAAAACCTTGATCTTCCATTAAATTGCTGCTGAGGCTAAAACACCTTAGAAGTCCTATCTCCCACCATCACTAGTAATAAAATAGCTCTAATTATGAAATAAGAAAAATGGCAATAATGGGCAATTTAATAAACAAGATCCTCAAAATTTTATTTCAAGTTTTCTAAAATCTCTCTGATGAACCTATTACAAACCCTACCAAATCACTTAGCTTGAAACAACGATCCAAGCTGCTCTATCAGATTTTGCATTTAAAGGGTTTAAAGATAACAGCCATAATGTCTTATTAGACACAATGGCATAATTTCAAGGCTGTCCTATCAACTTCATCCTGACAGCTTTTCTATCTCCCACAGCTGCCTTCCTCACTGATTCCTCAGCACACAGAAATAAAAGTATAAATCCAAGTAATGAAAACAGTCAAGCTGCTCATAAAATGTCATATTACTCTGAGACTGCACATCACTTCTCAAATAGTATCCTGTCAGTCACATGCTCATTCTTTAAGCGACAGAAGCACTGGCCTGAAACATGCTTGGGGAAAAAAAAAAAAAATCCACTCCAAAACAAGTAAACAAAAAGCCATCAGCAGTAGAAATTTACATTTTTTCCCCCTTAATCTCATATTGTGCAATGCATTCAAAATAACTTTAAAATAGTTTTCAAAACAGCCATATACAAACTGGAAGGGAGAAAAGGTGACAAGACATCACTGTGCTTATTGTGTCACTGACAAATCAATAACTGAGATGTGAGGATATGGAGATATAGCTTTTTTTTTTTTTTTTTTTTTTAGGACTATGAAGGATGGAGAATGTGACACTTCTAACAAATGTCACTGCATTCCTTCAATAAATTTATGCTGTCAACTGCAGAGTTCTAAAGATTTGTTGTTTTTTGGCTTTTGAGTTTTTTTTTAATCTTCAGGAAATTGGAGTTAACAAGTATGTAACTGCTGTGACTGATCTGTAACCTTGTGATTAACATCTCAATTTAAGATCTATGGTGTTCCTAAAAAGATTTAACTTCATCGTACTTCCTCAAAATTTGCAGCTTTACTGCTAAATATGGCCTTTAAAAGATTAACACATATCTCTAAAATGACATAGATCTGGTGGCACAGAAAGGCAGTCTGAAAACTTACAAGATTTATGAACCACCCCTGGATGCACTAACTGGCCAGTATAACCCACTTCATTTTTTTCATTAGAGCAACATACTCACTTTTAAAGTAGGGTTGGGGAATGGTGCACCTGCTGGAAGTAAGTAGCTCAGGAACCCAAAGTTGCCTCTATGCATGCCTAACACAGTCAGAGGTTTATACCGATTGGCAGTGCACAGGTTTTGCCTTGCTGGTTTGTTTTGCAAGTTGAACATGTTAATAAATGTAAAAGCACCTCAAAGTGACGACCAGTTTCCAAAATAACCTGACACAACTGAAATTCAATTTTGCAATTTACACAACCGGTGAAAGAAAAATGGAAAGACTAAAGAGAATCCAAAACATCATTTGAGAGCACTGAGAAGCTTCAGAGACATAACTGGAATGATGATCCCTTGTTTTGTCCAGCCTGTAAATCTGCAAAAATATTCCTGTGGTCACCATTCCCTATTAAGTTCCGATGTTCACAGGGTATGCACACAGATCTATTACAGGAAAAAATTACCACTGCTGTTCTCAACATCATAACTTTCAAACTCTTGCTTATGTGATTTATAGCCTGTATATTAGAAGATACAAAAAATAGTCTTCTTAAAATAAAATAAAATCTATGCTTCTGGAATGTCTTCTTTTGCAGACTTGATTTCTCACCATTAACACTGCATTAATTAGCATCTCTCACATTTATGCAATTAAAACAAATGCTGTTAAGTCAGCAGACTCTTTTGCAGCACAGTAGCCATGCTGGCCATTCTGGAAATTCATTGGCAAATACTCCTGATTGCACCTTAATGCTCTGACATGACTATCTCACTACAGAACAATAGGAAATGAGCCATGCAAGCATCCTTATAGCTCAGGAAACAGAACATGCCACTGCCATTAAAGCAAAACAACTTCAGTGGCTAAAATCTGTGTATGGAAACTTGGTAATTGTGATTTTAGTAGCAACAAGAAAATCGAGGAGGTAGATGTAGCCACAGCAGATGCTGCATTCCTGGAACTAACTGCTTTTTCAGACAAAAGCTAGGGAGCTCAACTTGATAGCTAAAGAAAACAGTCAACAACATGATTGCTTAGAACAATCAAGAAGCAGTCTTAAAAATGAAGAGCTGATATAGAAAATGGATATAAGTACTCGGTATATTTTATTCATGTATCTTTTATTCATCAAATCTGAAAAACAGCATCAACTAAAGTTGATGCCAAAACATGGACTCAGAAATATATTCACAAGGTCCTAAAATTCACATTACAAGTCTTCTATTTTCTTTTGGGTTTAATCCAGCATTTCCAAGATTGCCTATTAACCACCTGCAAGGCATCTCTTGGTAGTCAGGTAAACAGAAGTATTTAAGAGTCAAGTGTCTATGCATGTGGTACAGAGGAGATCCAAATATGAAAAAATACTTTTTTCTAAAGGTATGACTATTACCAAGAATCCTTAATGTGAACTTTGTATGCTGTCTTCCACAGGTTTAGAATAATGCTTAAAATTTCTGTAAGATTAAAAATAAATGAAAACAGAAACACTGTTCTAAGCAACACATATGACTAAAATTATCTTTGTGAAATATAATTGAATGGTTTCACAGTAGCTGACTTACCTAATTCATTTATTTATGAAGACAAAAAATACGATTTGGTAGATGACCTTGTTTTCCTTCATTAATAAAACCTTATTACTTCTGCTCCCAAGAATAGAGCAGTTTGTCATTCAAGCAAGAGTAAAATGCATATAAATATACATTAAGAATGTAACAGGTATGTCTGATAATTTTCAAAATTATCAATATTTTAAGATGATTTCTGTTACATGAAAGAGTCCTTTGACCAGCAATGTAAAACACCCCCAGAGTTAAAACTGACCATTGCAAACAACTTCTCAAGAAGCTTCCTTTCTCTCTTCTCACTTTTTTCTACAAACTTCACCATCTACTATAATATCCACTGGAGACGCTGGAAAACTATTTTTACTTTTGTTTTGATCTCATTTTCTATATTAACATCACTACATTCACTGCTTTATCCAACTGCTTTATCAGTAAAGGTCTGGCAAGGTACCAGGGTAACTGCCAGAATTCCCTAGCAAACCTGCCTGTAAACTGTGAACATGCTGATAACCCGGACAAAATAAAAAACCCTCAAGAAAAAAAAAAATCTTGTGGAAGTGTGAATGTCTTACTAAACAAAGAAACTCCACAGTTTCCCCTGCAAGATGTTTCCGACATTGCAGGAAAAAGCTCAGTTCTTCAGAATAACAGTAAGATTACACTGAAACATATAGCTTCCCACTAAATTTTGCAGAAAAGAGAAACATTAAATACATATAAGCAAATAAAATGAGAAGATGTAAAAGCATAAAGTGGTATCTATACAATGAAAACTGAAGATTGCTAACAACTTTCTATGAATGAATAAATTAAGATAGGATAATATTAATATGCTTAGGTGATTTTAATACTACCTGCCTGTTGGGAATCCATATTCCCTATGTCTGTCACGGAAATTAAAATAAATTCTTGGAGCACCCTGAAGAATGCTTAGCTAGTTCTTACTATTAGTCTATGACATCTATAATTCTGATTACACATACACATGTAAAATTATCTATACACTGTACATGCTTTGCATATGGATTGCACTGTTTTTATTCTAGAGAGATTTTCCTCACCAAAAACAATCCTTGAACAGTGCAGGCTACCGATCAGCCATAACACAACTGACTATATTACTTTCATTCTCTAGCCCAATGAGTTACTAACATAGACTCTACAGCCAGTGGTCAACACGTGAATACCTAAATGCTACTGCACTAGTGGCTCTAATCCTGCTTGATCCTAAGCTCTCGTAGATGGTTTGGACTGCTAAACATCCCATAAACAGAGTGACAGAGCATGGGTGCACTGCCAGTGGTTTCCCAACACGTGCAGCAATTTACAGAAGATCAGAGGGCTGAAGCTAAGGCTTCATTTGGGACAGTATTTAAATAAAAAAGAGTAAGGTGATAGTTGGAAGAAAACCAGGTAGACATAGGAGTAAACCATTCCACTGCAGTCTCCCTCAATCTACTGTAAATTAACCTAATTAGTTTAAGAATATTTCTCCCCTCAATTCAAACACCTCCCTAGATCAAAATAGAAAACATTTATTAACTGATGCTTCCAACTGTGACAGAAATTACAGTCATTTTTGTAGTACAGATGGTGTAAAAATGCAATATAAAAATATGATTAAAAGCTCAAAAGATGAGTAACCCAAGCTCATCTTAGAAATGGCTGTTTGGATGCTGCTAAATAAATGTATTTGGAGTTAATTAGCTTGCTTTTTATCTGTTCCTCAATTAAGAACTTCTTACTTCCCTTAATCATGAAACAGCCATTAAATTTAACAGACCTGTCTAGATGACCTTATATAAGAAGAATAAATTAGTTGAACATTTTTTCTTAAAAGTATGAGATTGATTTTATGAAAATAATGGTACTAGCAATGTCCTGGTCCATGCAGACTTTGGATCATAGCAAACCAACTCCCTATATGACATTTTAAATGCTTCCTGTAACTCTCATAAAATGAGTATTTTGGAACACTGTTTATTCACAGGCTTCCTGAGAGTATATTAATTCCTTTCACCCTTTATAAAAAACATGAGAACAGGTGCCAATTCTTAACAAGTGAGAGAGCACACAGGGGTAAAAAATGTAGCATTTCCGTCATTAACACTAGATTGCAAAGAATTAGCATAATAGGAAAAAAACCTCTGGAAGATGTGGTTAAAACATATTCCTACATACTAAACAAGAACTCACCCCCTCAGTGGAGTTTCCTTTAAATCCTTCTTTGTTGGATTTTTTTTTTTCCCCCCATGAAAGCTTTCATGTGCCAGAGCAGTCCCTTTAGGACTCTCCCCTTCAGGAAGTCATTTCAAATTTCTGTGCTGCATTTTATCCATGTGTGAATATGGAAATACTGAACTACAGAGAGATACAAAGCTGTACAGTGATGTTCACAGATGCACGCTGCTTTCTGATGTATATTAGAAATATTTCTGCTTTCAAAGGACAAATCACAACAGTAGATCAGCTGTGCCATCCTCATTCACCCCAGAATTAATTCACTTGAGTAGCAGTTGAAATATTCTGCTTAATCTTTAGTATTAAACTGCAAAAATGGCAACCACTTTTAAATTAAAGAGAGAGATCATATTTTCTCAGATCTAAGAACTTTTTAAAAACACCCTGTGTCGCTATGTTCTAGGTTTGCCAAAGAACATGAAAATACATTGTCATAAGCATAGAATCATACTCCCACTATGCTATGAGGATGGTGTAATAGGGGAATAAAGACACTAACATCCCAAAGTCCAAAGTTACTTTACCCAACAGGTGGGTAAGCAGAAACTTAGATGCAGAGGCCCACTTAGGGTGGCTCAAACAGGTTGAGACATACCAGACTGGAGATCTGAGAAAAACTATTTTGCACCTGTTTTGTAAACAAAACACAGGCATTCAGCTGTCCATTTTGAGATCTGATCAGAACGAAGCTTTGTCCATCACACAGAATTAGAAAGGCTAGTTAACCCTGGTTTAATACAGCAACAAAATTAACTTTCAAGCACACAGCTTAATAAAATGAAACTTTGCACCTCAAAGAAATAGGTCTTTTAGGAGCACTGGCCTTTGCACCAATCCTGATCATAAATCCGATTTGGTAGTGCTGTCAAATAGGATTATCTTTACGTGCCCCCCAAAAGAAATAAGGTATTAAATACAGATGAGAAATGAACTACCCTTTAAAGATTGGGGTGAAAAGATAAAGGAATGTGTCAAGCTTTTTACTCCAGATGCCTGACCTCAAGGCTAATTGAGAGTTCCTGCCATCAGTACTGTCAGGCCCATATTACACAGACAACAAAAATAACAATGAAAATACGATAGTAAAAGGGCATGTTATACAGATATACAAATTTCACCTCTACAACAACTGCCCCTGCTGATGTTGCAAATAAAAAAACAATAGCATACTTCGCCTCAGAAAAAATTGTGATATGCAGCTGCAAACTTAACTGTGCTAGGCATTAGAGTTACAGTGCATTCGCCAGAAAGTTAAGAAAGAACAGCTTCAACACTTCCTTTACTTGTTTTACAGCAGTCTAGCATTGCTCACTATCAAAATAATTTCTGAAAGTAAATGATAAAAATGAGGTGAGATTTCACTGTCTTATTAAAATCACCCTCTTTTTCTGAACCTAACTGCAGTGTCGGAAGCCTGACTTTGACTGTACCACACTGACTTCCAGTGCTAAAGATTCAATACAGATGCAACAATAAACATGCTACATGGCTTTCTATAAAACTACAGGAGACCAGAGCTGCCAGTCCTGATGTTCCTGACATAAAAGGCAAGTTGAAATCAGCTCATTCTAAAAAATATATACAACCTTTCAGGCTTTCACTATACAAAAAAGCAACGCAGGAACATAGCTTTTAAAAATCACACCTACATCTCCGTGAACTTGTACTAAATGTCCCTTTGCTTGTCCCACCTTAGCAACTCAATCAACCCTTTCTGTTCAGAAAAAATGTTATCATGATATGATTGTTACAGTCCTTGCATGCGATATATCTAACTGCTATAGCATTCTGTATGTTGTCATCTATTCACAAAGAACATGGCTGAACTGAGTTGAGACCTTAGGACTATAACTTTTTGTAGTCAGGGCAGGACCTTAAATCCGACTCAGCTCTGAGGGTTCATGTCATCTTGGACAGGAGAACAGCACTGGGTAACCAACGGCCGACTGAGCTCTAAGCCAATATACCTAATTTTTAAGAAATACGATTTGAAGAAGATTAATACCGTTGCATCACTACACCATTAATAGCCACTTGCATTCAAAATCTCACTATTGGGGGGTGTAACTTCCATTAAACAAATGCACAATGCCCTGGAAACACCTGGATCCAAAGGTACTTGCAAATCCCAACAATGCTGTGGAATTTAACAATTTTTTTACTGCTAGAAGTAAACTGACCCAGTTCACAGGGATGAACAGCTGAGGTGACATTCGCTTCCCTCTTGTACCTTGCAAGAACTGGGTGGATACAAAGGAAGGCCTCCTTTCCTTTTCGGATGGAAAGGAGGACAGACAGCAACAAATAGACTGTTAATATGGGAAGCAAAGCTGCAAGACTGGCAAGAAATTCACTCAAGTCTCTACAAAGACCAGTGCCGGGGATACAACTAAGGCTGCAGACTCCTGAGTTTCGGTCCAGAGAGGATTTGTTAACTTGAAGCCAGCTTTGAAAACCCTTTTTGAAAGCAATCTTCTGATGCAGAATTTCTTAGTATTCTGGCTCTTTCTTTCTACTTCCCCAATGTGTCCATCCCACTTCTTTCTTCCTCCTCTCTTATCCTCAACTCTAAGAGGGTAAGAGGAAGTTTTTGAGGAGAGGTAGATGAAAGAGACAGGAATCTTAAGGGAAGACTCTCATCCTCCAGCAGACAGAATCGTGGGACTCCAGCTCTTCTTGCTCTCCTGCTAGGAGTGCAGGACACAAAAAACTGACTTCTGTTAGCAGTATCACATTTCTCTTGTGTATTATTTGTGGAAACAAGG
Organism: Podiceps cristatus; assembly: GCA_000699545.1. NCBI lineage: Eukaryota > Metazoa > Chordata > Aves > Podicipediformes > Podicipedidae > Podiceps > Podiceps cristatus. Next base: position 4,106 of record JMFS01038794.1, on the reverse strand, counting down.
GGGCAAGGAGAATATATCTACTACACATATTGGTCCCTCATCCACCCATTTAACATCTGTCATGTGATCTGCTTAAAAGTCTCCTTCGAAACCAAGCTAAAGCACCACATGTCCTAAGTAATCACCCTAAACATTCACCTTTACAGCTTCAGAAGTTGGCAAGTATGAGACAACACTCCGAAGAGAAAACATATGGCTTCTACTCCAAGAAAAAGAAAAGGTAAATCAAGCCAAGTTGTTTCCATATTTTTCAATATGATTTAAATAACAGACCTGTTTTCAAGCCCTGGATGTGTCTTCCAATGCACATGCTAGTATCATTTCCAAAGGGGGGGGGGGATATGACTATTTAAAAAATGCATTCCCTACCACCCACCCCCCTTTTGAGAGTTCCTAGCTTCTTTGACTCAATGCCAACATGATAATTTCCCATAAAACAGGAGTGTAGGAGGGTATTATTGGCACTAAAGCATGGGAATAACCCGGGGGAGGAAAAGCATTTTTCTTATTCCTTCCTTAAGCATAACTTCTGAAAGCATAACTGAAAATAAAATAGGGGGTTTGGACAGAAGAAATGCCTTTTTAGCACAAAAGGTAGAAGATAAAGAAGTCAGATGCGAAATAATAAAGTATGGGAGGAATAAAAAGTTTACAAGAGAGTACTTGGAAAATTAATTCAAAGCAGGAGATTTATCCTAAATTTAAATAAAGCAGTTTAACTTTTTTCCTTCCTTACCTGCAACACAGGAATTAGATGGCCCATGGGGATTTAGAAATCATGTGCTTTATGTGCATGGTGAAGGGGAGAGAGATGGCTGGCTGCAGTAGGCATATGGGAAGGACAAATTCGGAGCATACCCAGAAGCGGCTAGAGCAAAGAGCAGCACTGCCGGGTGCTGACTCTGCCTGGAAAACACACATCTTTCCAGACCCTCCAGACACCAATGCGTGAGCAGTTCCACAAGCTTGATAAGAAAAGCTCAGTCCTCCAGCTGCCATCAGCTGATAAAAGACAAGTTGAGCTACAGGGAGAAGTTCTTGATTTTGCTCCCTCTTTCATACTTCCTTCTACTAATGCCCAAGAGTGAAACTAGTAAGGGCAGGAGATGGTGATAAGGAGGAACAGGGAAGTATGGAAGCCGATTGCTGACTTTGTTCCCACGCAACATGGAGTCCCGTGCTTCACAACCTGCGCGTATCTCCCATCACCTTACATTCCAACTACCTGCACCTATTTCTTCAACAGATGCCAAGAGGAGGCTGCTGCCAGCACAACAGTTGGGGTTTTTCCTTGGTGCAGCAAAACCCCACTCTGTGGGGGAAGCAGACCTTTTTACAGAAGTCTGGAAGGAGGCTGCTAAAACCAAAAGTAAGCTTTTTTTAGGTACCTCTTAACTTTCAGAATACCACCTGTGTATTCATACCACCCCTTCTCCTTTCAAGTATTGTCCTTCCCTACACAGAAACATGAGGAGGCTTCTTTGCCCATATTGTGAGTTTTCCCATTTAAAGGAGCATCTGGTCTAATGTGTGGGTTTTAATTAAATGCAATCATTTGTAGTTCTGAAAAACGTATACAAAAGGCCATACTGAATCAACAGAACTGCCGTCAGTGACATCTATATTCCACAATAAACCAATAAATATTCCACAATAGTAGAGTTCTAAGATTAAAAAGGGGGGGAAGTTATTTCAAAGAGTTATGATCTGTGGTTCCTGCTGCTATTTAAAAAAATTATATATCCTTTGATCTTTGCTATAAAGAACAAACAATACTTGTGCTGCAGTGCAAAGAAAGCCTGGATTTCTACTGAGTTGATGCTGTATTCATTTATTAAAGAAGGAAAAGGTGACTGCATGGAAACCAGTGCCATGAATCATTCCAATAATTCAGAACTATGCCACCCAGCTGCACATATCTTTTAGAACCATATGCAAAACATTAATGTACTCAAGCAGGCAGATTAGCTCAAATAATGCTCTAGCCTAGCAAGAGAGACCTCTTTTTGTTGGCTTGAATAAGCTCATACAACTTCATAATATGCAAATCTGAGACCAGCTTAATTGTACTTGGTTGTAGGAGATGCTAAGTATGACAAGAGATAGAGCTGCTTCTATTCAGGAAAAAAAAAATGCCAGTTACATCTATAAATCATAACACTAATCAAATAAATATAATCCAAATATCTCTCTGAGAAAATACTAAATTAACATGCTTTCTTTGGTTAGTATTTCTGTTTGCACATGCTTGGAAATGTTTTCTTCTGGTTACGCCACCTTCTTCTTAATCATCCAACCCAATGCTCTGCACAATTTACACACTACTCTCTTCCTCTTTGTCAGCCACAAGTGCAGTAGTTCTTCCTTTCACTACTACAAAAAGAAAAGAAAAAAAAAAGCTACAAAAAAAATCTGAAGTTGATTGCACATGTTGTACATAAGTGCTGTACATACGTGCTTCGTAAGAAAGCAGCAAGGTAGGAATCAGAGAATCCTCCTTGTTCCTCTAAACCTCAATTTTGTCATCTTAAGCTATAGCATAGCTCAGGAAATCGAAGATGACTCAGAACATCAAAGTAAATGAAATGGGTAGCAATACCCTATCCTTCTGTTGATAGTGGTGATGTAGCCACAACGTTCTAAGGATACAAGAAAATCAAAGTTCAAAGGGCATTTTTTTTTTCTTTTTAAATAAATTAGATTAGCTGATACAGTTGGGAAATAGAGGAGCTGTCAACAGCCTGATTTGTCTGTTTTTTTCTAACAGTAGCAATTTGTCGAATAAAAGACATTATCTCTGCATGCAGGGATCTATGAACTTTGAAGTCAGTCTTTATCCAGAGAGCTTTCCAGAACAGCACAAGGCACATGGCCTGTCCAGGATGGGGCCGTGTTAACAATGGTTCTACTGACATGAACGTCACTGGCTTTGATGGACTTTTCCATAGTCTCCATCCGAGATCTTCTTCCTGTGGAAATCGTGGGACTACTGCATGTGTCCTCTACACAGATCTGTAACTCCACAGTGGCATTTAGCTGAGGTTTTCAGACAACTGACCAAACTCAGAACTATTGCTTTGACCTGAAAATTTGGCATTTGATACATGACTTCAGCAAACTTCCTCTGCCATGACACTATGTGAAAACAATCAGTTATGCTGCATTTGTATGTTCTCTGTGTGAGGTTTATGAAAGGCCACTGAACTACCCTGGGCTTTTCTGATGCAGCAGAGGTCTGACTACTCATTAATATATACAACAGTTAAACTTGGACAAGATGGTGCAGAAAAAGGAAAATGGACTTTTATGGAAGTTTTTATATAAAAAGACAACCCCCCCCAGCAATGTCTTTAAAGGTTTTCTTGTTCAAGAATCCTTCCAGTTAAAACAAAATTTCACATTATATTAGTCCTAATGCAATCTTTCTCTCATTCTGACACAGAAATTGAATCAAATACTTATTGTGCATCCACAAAAAGACTTTATATTTAATGCCACCTTGCAAATATAAAACCAAAACAATTTTATCTTGTGTGCTACAGTTAACTGGAAATGACTTTTACTTCAGAAGATACAAATTACAATGGATTTACTGCCTAATCAAGCAGGAATAAAAAAGCCCCCACAAAATAAAATCAGTACTGAGATTCATCTATAAATCCAAGTGTACAAACAAAGTTGAAGGCTGTGACAAAAATATGATAAACATCTGGAAATCACTGGTATGGCTTTAAGTCAATGAAATACAAGGAGAGCAGGAAGCCCTTCTTTAAGTATCTAAATGCAGCATATGTCAGGGCAGTGTTAACTGTTTTCTATTGCTTTGCAGAGGTTTGGTGCCTGCAAACATGGAGATGTGTTGTAGTTTAACCCCAGCTGGTAAATGAATACTATGCAGCCACTCGCTCACTCCCCCCCTCTCTGGTGGGGTGGGGAGGACAATTGTCCAGAGAGAGCGAGCTCGCAGGTTGAGAAAAAAATCACTTTACCAGGACAGTAAAGAAAAAAATTTAAACGTTAAAATGTTTTTTTTAAAAATAATAATCATTAATAATAATACATAAGGATAATAGACTATATAAAACGAATTATGCACAATTTCTCAC
>JMFS01038793.1:0-23801 GCA_000699545.1 Podiceps cristatus | reverse complement strand
TGCTTCCACAAGAGAAGGAAGCTACTGGCTTGGACAAATTTTTCTAAGAAGCTAATTTTTCTAAGCAGCATTAAATTCCAGTAAAGTTTGTGACTGTAAAAAATGACTTTTGTCACCTGCTAAGCTCTTCAGCCCTTGCTAGGCACCTGTGCACACGTACCAGCACCATTCAATACACTGAATATTTTCTCGTTATATGCTGAGTAAAGAAAAAGAAGAAAATGTGTGAAAGTTAGCCTTGCTTAAAGTAAGAGATTGGATCAGATGAACTCCAGAGGTCCTTTTCAACCTTAAAATTATTCTGTGATTTTTGCTGTTGATTGGATACATTAAGGGGAAGAAATGCTGGCTGTAGTAATCTGTGTGTCTGCCAGCTTTCCATAGCATTTCAAGGATGACTTATATCCTTTCTGAGAGGAGTCTAACATCTATCAGCAAGCAAAAATTACTTACCAGGGCCTTTTACCCACTAATGCAAAACACTTCTTTGCGAATCCCAAAGCCAGTTCAAAATAAAATCAAACCAGTTCTGCCACAAATCATTTCTCAGATCATTAGCTTGCTTAGTCATAGGCTTCCACACAGAACTCTGCATCTCCGTCCCTAATGCATTTGCACTACCTGTGAGCGTCCAGATGAAGCTACTCATGAATGATCATCCACCCAGCTGCCAGATAGGTTTGGAAAAGGGCTTTTTAAAAATTATTATGTTCTTTGTTTAGGGATAGAAACAGGCATGCATCTTTTTACATTAGTCTGCACTGCACTATTTTAATTTCTCTATTGGTTGAGTCGTGGAGGGCTGTCCTCAGCTGTTGCATCGTGCAAGATAGTCCTCTTTTTATTAAGCTGCTCTGTGATGCAAAGGCACTTCTTAGTGAGATTCACTGGTAAGAAGCGGGCTGTGAAGCTGGCTCCCTTTCCATGCTGTGCGCTTCGTCTGACGCCTCGTCCGAATTACTGTCGGGGGGAGGCTGCTGTGGCCAGCCCGTGGGGAATCCTTCAGTAGGAACGTCTGCTCACGATTTCCAGAGCTGGGGCTACGATATGATACCGCAGTGGTGCAAAGTGATCCGTGACGTTTACACAATGCTACCTGCACTCTGAAAGTAGCGTTCCTTGGTGTAAGAACGAGAAATAACCAACAGAGAGAAGAACAGGTAATCATCTGCTAAACTGTCATTTGGCAGTTGGAAAGCATACTAAAACTTAAAAATATTTAAGAGCCACTGTAAAAACAGATAATATTATAAAGTACTTTGGTTAGATGAAGTGAATGTAATACCACGTGTTTGAAATCTCTTGGCACTCCTGACAGTAGAAAGTGCTCTTTTCTGTATTTATGATTGTACAAAGTCTGTGCTTTTATGTTTTAGGATTTTTTTAATGTTATGCTTCTCTCTTGGGGAGATTGATATACACAAATAGAAAAAATATTCTAAGCTGGATCATGGTTTTGTATGTTTAGTGCTATAGGCAAGAACGAATACAGGTAAAATAACTTATGTTTTAATGGTCACTTCTGTCAGGCTGCACTGAGCCAAGGAAAACCCTTCAGGTATAAGCTTTGGGAAGGAGCTCCTGTCTTGGAGAAAGAGACCTAATTGGTATCTGACACTGTTCTGAAAGGAAGAAAGAAATTAGCACTGGTGAAACACTGATTAAATTTATACTCACTGCATGGTAGTTTGGGATGTGAAGCTTTTCATAAAGGTATCCAGATACATGATCAAATTAGAAGAAAATGTGTTTCATTTCTGAATGTGTGTACAGTGATTCTGGAAAAAGAAAATTTGTGAATTAAGTTTAGCATTATGTGATGATGTGAAATGCCTGTGCCTTACGTCATAAAACCTGGTGGCCAGTTGTAGACTCGAATAAAAAGTTTTTGATTGTAAATGACAAATATTTTTTATTTTTTCAGCATCTAAATTTTGTTAAACTTGAAATCTACTGGAAGCAAGCTTTCAAGGAAATTTACATTTATTTTAAAATCACTAGTTTTTCTCTTACTTTTGCTCCTCTCTATATTTTGAGAAGTGTTATAAAAGGGAACAAACCGTATCAAAGTCAACTGGATATGCAGTCCTTTTTGGTGCAGGAGGGCACCTGCTTGTTTTCCAGTGGGCAGCACCCACCATAAGTGTCATTTCCCAGACCCGCACTGAGCTTTCATCCCATGGGAGGGGAGCAAAACGGGTTTGCTGTAGTGGGATTGCTGCATGTGCCTCTTCCTCAGCACAACTGTTGCTGGTACTTTAGAGGTGAAAACGACCATCAGTGTACTTATTATCCCACCACTTCACCCACATCTGGCCCGTGGGAACCCTATGTTTGCCCCCATAGCTTGTGTTTCTTGTGTTACAACTGTTGGCTGAATTACCCATCCGTGCTGCTGGCTCCTTCCCACGCCTGCCATGGCTCCTCTTGCTCTGTTCCTAGCTGAATAGCTGTGGCTCCTCCTGTGCCTCAGCCAGGGCCCTCCCTGGCTGCATTGCTTGCCTTAAATCCCAGAAACCATCTGTTTAGCAGTTTGGTTGGATATAATTTGAGTTCTTTACAAAGGGACTATTCATTTGGTCTGGTATCTTCATTTTCATGGTTATGCAGCTTACGTTTAGTCTTATGTATGTTTCCACTCTTCCAATGTCTTTATACTGTAAATTTTGGCACCAGTTGAGACTAACATTTTGAATTTTAAGTCATGAATCTAAGATTTTGTTGTAAATTGAAGAACCTAGCCCGGGAGTGATTTGGACTTCGATAACTAGTTAAAAAAGAATTAACAAGGGGGTTCAGCTTCCCTCTTGTGGCTACACTATGTAACTAAACAGGTTGTATAAAACAGCTGAGCTTAATCCTGAACATCTTTTTTTCATAGATATAAACCTCCTCTGTGACCTCCCTTGAGTTAAGATTACTTGGGATTTGCTGGTGTTGAAGGCCCCAGTTGTTCTGTTACAGGCATGTCCTGTAAGTTATAGTTGGTGCTTTGTTACAGCTCATGTATACTTTACATGAAATGAAAAAACCCCCATAAAATAAACTAAGAAGATTAAGGGTGACAAGGAGCAGCAAGTAGTAATGAGTAGGAAACTTTATTTTCTCCTTCTGACACTTGGAAAAAATCCCACTTACCTTGCTGAGGCATTTGGTCTCAGGGCTCCTCTCTGCCAACTCTCTTCACTTAAGGAGGCTATTTAGTATGAATGAATAAACTGATGATCATTTTTATATTGATTAATAGCATCTACCCTTGATTTTTTGAGTTTTGTATTTGGTATAGTAGAAAGATGTTTGTGGGGGTTTTGTGTGGTGTTGTTGTTGGTGGGTTTTTTGGCTTGTTTTTTTTAATTATATTTTTAAAATGCTGCACCCTAAATGACCTCTGTTAGTAACTGTTTATAATAGTCACCACAGTGTTATATTCGATGTGTTCCTCCAGGAGGGAGGCCTGCCCTTAGGTGCGTTGGGTGCACAACTGGGACACTTACTCCCAGTGCGGGAGTCTGCAGTTTCCTGGTAGGGAGTGAAGTGCTGACAGCGGAAAGATTGGCACCCTAAGCAGTTCATAACTGAAACCTGCTTCTCAAATAGCTGGTATTATAGAGGAAAATGCAGTGGTTTTAATTTGAGATTATATTTACTCCTTTTCTTTTCAGTATTGTGTTGTTAACCTTGCAAGACCATGTGTTACCTCTTCTCCTGTCACTTTGTTGTTGTCTAGAGTAGCTTCAGCCTTTGCAGTAGCAACAGATCCTATTCCTGCAGCTGAAAGTGAATCTGTATTCATTTTCAGGAGGTAGTACGCTGATGAGAAAGCTTTACATGGAGCTTTTGCAGTCCTTTCTGCTATGGCGTGTCAGATCACTTGGTCAGAACCCCACTGCACGCGTTTGGAGGCTGTAATAATGTATACAGTTAATAGAAGAATATTTTGAGAGAATTGCAAAATCCCTCTGTCAGTGGTAACAATGAACCCCAACTGAAGGTTAAAAGCCTCTTGAAAACATGGTACTTAATGGAATTTGAATGGAAACGGAGAAAAAGAAGTGTGATTTTACTCTTATTAATCATTAAGCTTCAGGGAAATTTTTTACATTAATAACCATTTTCCCAGTTTAGCTGTAAAACAGGTGGTAAAGTAGAATTCCACTTCAGAAGTGATGCTTAGCTGAAAGCATGCTAAGATTGTCTGCACAGTGGGGAAATTGTGTCAAGAAGTCACAAGATAATTTGTCTTAATACCTAATAAACTTATAGATGAAAGTTAAAGGACTGTAACTGGTCACCTGGAAGAAATTTTTGTGGAAAAATAGCTACAGTATGTAGAATATTTTTATAAGTAACTAAATTAAAAGAAAAAAAATGAAGAAGTTAGTATTATGGAGATAGTATGTTTTTCTCCGCATTGTTGTTGTGGTTTAACCCTGAATGGTAACTGAATCACACAGCTGCTCACTCCCACCCCCCACCCGCAGTGGGCAGCGCCCACCTAAAGGGCATTTTGGGTCCAGCAATACATGTTATCTTGGTAACTCTATTTTAGTACAGGTGACTTCTTAAAAGATTTCTGTTACATGTAGGCTATACTGTGAATGGCCAGATGATAAAATGAAAGGATTTGCTTCTTAGCTATTATATGCCATGAAGTGTGTGTGGGGAAGCTACCCGATAAATGCAGTCGTGTTTAGACCTCAAGTGGGGATATTTAAAACTATCAGATCTCTGATCAGCTATATGTTTAAGTGTGATTTTTTTTTTCTTTTGTTACATCAGCCTTTTATATACAAATATATGTCACAACACTGATTAACAGCTGAGTTGTTGAAGCTATGTCAGGGATTAAGGGTGGTTTAGTTCTCCATGTTGAAAAATAACGTCTGCAGAATTGTAGCACTGATTTGATGGATATTAAATGTATTTTGTAAAAATATTCATCGACATCTGTAAATTTATAATTGTTGTAACCCATGAATTGAGTTGCATGCTATAGGAATTACTATAGCATGAACCACCCGAACCAATGGAGGACAAGCCTTACAAGAAGTGTTGCGAGTGCAGCGGAGACCCGAGCTGGCTTTGGCACCCAGCGACTCCATGCAACGCAGCACCTCTCCTGTCCCGAGTGACCACTGCAACAGATGGAGCCCAAAGCCAGGGACTAAATGAACTCAGGTGGACATTTTACAGACGTTTTACAGGGGTGGTCCCTAGGCTAGGGGAATGAATGCTATCTGTGTATTATATCAAAGGATAGGAAGGGGGGTGGTGGGTAATGAGAATGTATCGGATAGTGAGCATGATAAAAATGCTATAGAATTAAGGGGAGGAGTGAGCGAATGGCTGTGTGGAGCTTAGTTGCTGGCTGGGGTTAAACCACGACAATAATTTAATGTAATCTTAAGTCATTAGAGCAGATTCCCTTTGTACTTTGGACATAGCCTTAACTCACTGCAAGCTCTAGTATATACTCTAAAGATACTTCTGAGGCTTATTATTGAACTTTGGCTTTATTATATCTGGGAACACATTTCACATGACCATACACTGAAATTCCATCCTCTGGTTAATTTATAAAAATTCAGAACCAGTTGACTGGCAGGCCTTCATATGTCCATATATTCTAGGTTTTGAGGACTGGTAGACAAACATTCAGTTTATTTTAGTTGTTCCTCATTCTTCCAGCCTTCTGTGATTCTTTTTTTCTTTGAGAGGCTAATCATTCACCTCTCATCATTCAGTTACTTAGATTTTCCAGTCACAAAGGGTTTTTCAAGACATGAGATTCTCTGAAAGAATATGAAATGCAACTACAACTACAGAGTACTCTGGTGGTACTGTAAAATATCTGGTTCTGTAAAAGCGAAGAGCCTTGAAACAGGATCTTTTTAGATGTCAAGAACTGAAATTTCTCTCCTTCAGACACAGATGATCTTCAGGGGATCTCTGCTTCAGCTCTGCAGGTCTGCAGAGTCTCTCAGGTGTCATTTTAGAGAGAGAGGAAGGCAGAAAAGTGGTGGGGTAGCTGATAAAAGGGTCAGGCTGCATCACAGAAAGCGAAAGGGAATTAGAAGAGACAACAAATCAGATTTAAAGATGAAAAGCTAAATTCCATGATAAATGAGATAATGTAGGCATCTGGGAGAAGAGTAAATACAGAGATGTGATATTAGGGTGAAAATGAAGAGAATATAAAGCAGAAATGGAATGAAATCAAATGAAATTAAGGATGTTTAAAGAAATCACCCGAAAATTTGGAGCAGGAAAGTAAAGGAAGGTGGTACTATGTTAGGCATCAAATTGAGCTGTAGGAACCTGTGTGCATAAATTTATCCTGTAAAATAAAGGAATTAAAACTATTAAAAAACCTGGTTGTGATGTGTGTAACACACTGAAAAGTGAAAAATGGATAGCTTACAGATCAGTCTGTATGTTGTCTTGAACTAGTGACTTCATTGTGTATATTTTCCTGTAAGCTCTTTGCTTAATGCTATCATGTTTACAATTCATTCCACCAAGGATGACCTCTTTTGTTACATATTGCATATATTCTTATAAGTTCTGTGTAGCTGCAGTTTTTCCCCTTGTCAGTTTGTTCTTTTTTGTCTTCTAAATATAGCTTTTATTCCCTTGAATGTACATTACTGGCCTGACATACTGTCAATAGTAAGAAATATATTAGTACAAAAAGAAACCATCAAGACTTAGAAAACCACTAATGTTTCCCAGGTTAATTGTGAGAGAGAGAGAGAGCGAGAGCAAAATATAGTGGCTAGTCTAAAGGAATGTTTTTAGGAGTCCATTTTTTCTTTGTGTTCTGAATAACCCTGCAGTAAATGTGCTTGGCTTCAGATACAATAGTCTTTCATTTTTCTATTGACTCTTTGCTGCTGTTGAACATTTTTGTGTTATTAAATAAGTCCTGTCTGTACAAATCATGAGATTTCACACATGGCTGTGTGATGGTTAGTTACCAACTGGGGTTAAATCATGACAGAAATACACTGGCACTTTTTTTTTTTTTTTTTTTTCTTTTTTTTTTTTTTTTTTTTTTTTTCTTTCCCCAGGGGTGGCTTTGGAATTGGATAGGTCACTGGATGCCTCATTGAACTAAGCACATATATTCTTCCTTATGATTAAATTAAATCAAATGTCAGTGCTACCCTTTTGTTCAAGTATTAGCTAGGGCTGTTTGCAACAATGCAGGGGGTGAGCCTTCCTCTGAAATAGCAGTGAAACACATTTAGTGCTTGTGGATGGGATTGGAGAAGGAGCTTTGGAGACAGAAATCCTCTGCTTATCCAGAGAGCACATGGTGCAAGCAGTCTAAGCTTAGTCCACAGAAAATTTCGATCTGGAGAGCTCAGGACAGTTCATTTGCCTTCTTTGCACTCATTTAGCTTGTAGCCTTTACAAGGAAATTTTAGAGATTTCACAGTCAATTAGGACCAGAAATCTGACAGCTAAGAACTGAACTGAAAGCATGAGTGTTGCTCAGGTAGCCAGCCAGAATGCTTACAGATAAGGGCTTACAGATAACGGCTTTCAGATAATACCTGGAGTTAGTAATGAAGGCTGCGTTTCTGTCACTGGCTAAGAGGTAGAAGATGTGATGTCACTTAAGCACTCATCTGATGATGAAAACTTTTAGGGGCAGTCAGAAAGTTTAAAAACACAAGTCACTCCTTAACAGGCAAAACTTATGTCTGAAAACTAAACTAATTTTGCAACTCTTGGAGATTAAGTTCAATTTGCAGCCTTCCTTGCCATCAGCGGGGACTGCAAGGGCCCCTCTCCCTGAACATGTTATGAAGTTTATAAGCATTTTCAATACCTCAGGATTTTTACTTCCCCGTTGCACTTCACTGAAATTTGTAAATGGATTTACAAGTCATTGAAGTCATGGAGTTTCAATGCATAAATCTAATCTCTGTAGGAAATCTGGCTAAGAAATAAATTTGCCTATACCTTAAGAGGAAAAGATTAAATGGGAAAAAGATTCCCTTTTGTAACAATTTAATAGAAAGTACCAACTGAGCCTGATTAATTTAAATGACAGTAGAAGTTATTGTTAATGCAAAAAATACTGTTGGTCATGTAGAGCCTCATTTGTTTAAAGCTATCCAAAGGTTTGTACAAATTCAGAAGTACAAATTGCTTTATTCAGAAATATGGAAACAGCCACCATGTTAATCGATGTGTTCTGAAGGTACAAACGGGAATATGCCAAAGAACAATGGGAAAGAGCTGTATTGTGCTGTATGGAGGTACTGGGCTTTAACCCAAGAAATGGCACCTTACTTATTGGCCTTTGTATATTTGGTAGTAGTGACCATTGAGAGATTTCTTTTAGGCAGCTCAGGAATTCTTTTAGGAATTCTTTAGATACTCTTTTAGGAATATCAGTAAGGCTTATTTTGTGATTTTTTTGTTTTAAATATGATTAAGAATTAATTCTTCCTAAAACAATTTTCTCTCTAATATTGACACTCAAAATGGAAAGTTAAGGTGAAATATGGTTATTCCAATTCCTGTACCCATAAAGACTGCTATTAAATTAGCTCAATCATCTCTTTTCTAAGAAGAATTCCTGCAGGAAGTGCTGTACAGCCTTGTGATACTTAAAATGCTGGGTTTATAGAAAGCAGTTGTGACTCCATATGACTTTTTCTCTTTAATGGTAATTGGCAGCATAATTCTGTTGATGAAAGACCATTATAATACAAGAAACCTGTCTCTTAACATGGTCTCAGCCTCTGACAAAAGAGGCTGACAAGAGACAAAGAAACAAAACCATCCGAGGACAGCACGTTTCTATTGAATTGTGTATAGAAGCCCAGTTAACTTTGATAACTGGAGACAGAGATCTAGAGCAGCTGGGAAATGTTAGTCAAGGACCACTAACAGTGCTGCTTTTAACGCCACGTCTCAGGCTGCGAATGCTGCGCCCGGCGGAAAGTGCCTCTATAATTTTGCTAGAGGATGGATGCACGCTCTGTTATTAGATTACTGAACCTCTGGCCGTTTGCATTGATTTTCAAAGCAAAGCCCGGTCTCTAAGCCTAGAATAGTTGAATGGGCTCTGACTTTGAAAACTGCTCTGCTTCTCTTTCATAAACAACATATCTTTTCTTTGGGCTTTTTAAAAATCTCTTTAGTTTTGCCCATATGTTATCTGAATCTCCCTAAAATGCTGAAAGCTTTGCATGCTTGTCTCTTTTGCTTCCGCAGCAACATTTTCAGTCTGGGATTGAGCTTTTAAAGAATACTCTTTTGCAGGACTAAGCCTTGGTGTATTGCCAAGATTTTTAATTGAAACTCTTCATCAGATATGTGTATTTCCTTAAAAAAAAAAAAAAAAAGGCAGACCAATGACTACAACATGATATTGGTAGAATGTACTTTAAATGTATGATTAGTTTGTATGCGCTTGAAATTTTCTCCTTCCCCATAAATTCCCTACTGCAACTTAATTATTACTGACAGTGAATATCTGTAATAATCTCAAAGACATCTAGTTCCTTCAGTTTTATTAATGTGAAGCAGATAGGAGTAGATATAGCATAGGAGCAGATATATTATAGCACACCTATGTCTCAGATATTTGCAATCTTCAAAATTACTATGTCTTGCAGGAATGGTTCAGCCTTTTGTTCACATGCTGCTTAGCTTTCTTAATGTTCAGGAGAAAAACATTTAAGCCTGTGTTTCTGGTATAAACTGTGAAAATAACCTAATATTAAAATCACATGGAGTTGGAGAGCTAAAGGGTGGGAAGACAGAGGTCCAGGAGGAATCTTATAACTGGTCTTTCTGTAAAATAGAAAGGGATCTGAAGAGGAAAACCTCATCAGTTCCTTCTGGGACAAATAGCTGGACTCCAGCAGAGTCACTTTGATAGTGGCAAAAAAATGTTGCAAGATTATTTGAGTATTGTGTGCAACATAAATAAGCTTTTTATTGTGGCATTCTATTATAATTTTCAGGATGTCTAAAGGACTTGTACTTTTGTGAGTGTTGCAGGTTGGGGAAGTTTTAACCCTGTCATTGCTTATAGTTCTCTCTTGGAATGAAGCGCCACCTTGCATGATAGTCCCAAGCTTGGGGACGGGTCAGGCCGGCCAAATATATGTTCTGTGTGTAAGGATTAACTGCCAAAATTAAACAACAGTTTGAATGCATGGTGGATGTTTTGTTTGCCAATCCTTGCAAACTTGAATTTAGGCTCCAAAAATGAGACTGCGATTTTTCCACTGCAGACCCAGCAATAAGTGAAAAACAAGCTGTCAAGTAGCCCTGTGCTGCACCCAGTGCCTTCACTTAGCTTGGCACATGTATAACAGAGGCTCTTCTTCCCTTTGCATCATCCTTAGAACTGTTTTGTAAAATCAATCTAATCTTACCCTTCGGTACCTGCTTTTTGTCTGGAATATCACCAAGTATTGATATTTTCTAAAAAGAAATAAATAAATGAAATACACGCAGATATGACTGAATAGCCAATGGAAACCATTATGGTGAGTAAGAGTCACCATTTCTTAACTATCTTTTCAGCATAACAAAGGTATATTTTGTCATATAACCATCCTTTGGTTTGGTGATTTATTAGTAATTAAATAATCATGGGCTTCTGTTGCTAGAAGAAAGAATTAAGGACCAATATTAGCATTGTTAAATAGAAATATGTACTTAAAAGAGCATCATATTTTTATATTTTTTTTAAAAAACTTCTGATTTTTCCTAAGTGAGCTATTTCCTAAGCAAAGCTATTAAGAATACTAAAGCATTTTAAAGTTCTTCAGCATTTGGTAAGCTATATTCATTATTCATAGAGGTAAAATGAATAAGTAATATCAAATGGCAGCAGATAGTTGTATTTTGCTTGTAAAAGACTATGTTAATGGGGACTGCTGTTAGCACATATCATGAAAACAAGCCTGTTTACTTGACATGTGAATTAAAAATTAGGCAAAAAATGTTCTGAATTAAAGCAGACTCAGAAGTCTTTAACTTATCTATTGAGGGGATGGGGCTTTTCTACTTTCTTGGGTTTTTTTTTTCCCCGAAGACTTGTCATCAAGACTGGGTTAATAGACTAAAGATTACTATTTTGTTCTAATCTGGTATGTGATATCAATTTTCTGTCTCTGTAGTACACTTTGCTGCGTAGAAAGATTAGACCTCCTAATCTTTGCTTTGCCAATATTTTAATTTTTATTTAGTGCAGAATCCCAGAAAACAGTACAGCTTAAGCTCTGGAGGAGCCCTTTGGCTCTGACAAAGGATGTACTTGTGCTTCCATTGTACTGTTTTATTTAAGAGTTGTCTAAGCAAATTTTAGAAAGCAAAATTTCTTTGAACATTGAAGAAGTTCTTTTGAGCTCAAAGTGCTTTAAATGATTTCTGCATTATCAGCATTATTCTAGACAATATCTGAAAGAAAGGGGAGCAATTTGTCTAACTAAAAGTAGGCAATTTTAGATGACTACAGGGTGTTTGGCTGCCAGCCTTGGCAGGAGAGGACCCCAGAGATTCCAGTCATGACTTCTAAGTCACAGAGGTATCTACAGTGGTAGTAAGGGTGGTTGGTGGCATTTGTGTTTGAAAAAATAATGTAAATCTGTTGATAACAGAAAAAAGCTGTGTTGCGAAACTAGTAAGAGGATGGGGGAAAGGCACTGTTGTGTACTGACTCGGCATGATTTAATAATGTGGTAGAAGCCTGGACCGCCAACTATAATAAATGAGTAAAGAATCTGTTTGCATTTGACAGGACTGAAACTACTTAGGAAGTGTTACTGGCATTACAGCTACTGGTATTCAGAAACTCTGAACTTTAAAATACAGGAAAAGAAATAAAATGTACAATACAATAGGATAAAAGTAACAAAGCACGGTTCTGTGCTCAATTGCTCATTGCCATAATAAAACAGATGGGGAGGGGAACATATCGAATTACTTTAAGTGTGTACAGACTCTAATGCAGTTCTCCCATTTCTCCCTTTATGTGGTTTTGTGCTGATAGTACTACCTAGCAAATGCCATTTTAGTATCTATCAAATGTCACATTTAGTTGGGAGAATCTGCTCCCTTCTCATCCAGCCACTGCTCTTGCATTTGAAGTATCATGAGAGAGTTTCTAGCACATTAAATCAAAATAAATGAGAGTTGGAACTTTTTTTTTTTTCCTTTGCTGGATTTGAAGTTGTAATGACTGTTTAGGGAAAGCACGTTTGAAATGAATGTGAAAAATAGCTCAGTTCAAAACAGTAGGACGAATTTGGGTTAGCTTCCTGTTTAGGAGCAATTGAATCGGTACACAGTGCTGATAAAGTTGTCTAAAATTCATAGGTGTAGTGGTGAGAAAGTGCCTGTGTTCTTTAAATCCTTCCTGAAGTACTATATACTTCTTACAGCTTTTAACAAATACATAACAATATTTTTGCTAATAATTTGGTTCTGTAAAAGTGATGGGTAAATCACTGTTTTGAAACAAATGAAAGATTGCTGAATGTTTCTGTCAGGATGATTTGACACTCGGGATTAATTTTACCCTCATTTGCCATTGTGTTCCCTGCTGATTAAGCTACTGCATGGGCTTTAGTTCAGAGCATGGTTTGTTTCTAATAAGCATCAAACTACTCTTTGCATTTGCACACCTAAGTTTTATCTCCTCTTTTCCCACAAGGCTGGTAGGTTTTGACATCAGTAGTGTCGTACTTAGTTGACTAGAGGCCATTGTGGTTTGGGGGTTGGAAACAGATTAAGATTTGCTTCCAAGTAAATCAAAAGGCATACCAAAATTAGCACAACCAGGGCACATTTCTTGGTGCCAAGCTTGGACATTTCTTCGTATTGCAAAGGGAAATAGGTCCTACTTCTGCAGCTGTCAACTCTGACATTGTGTCGCTTCCCTGGACACTGATCCTGCCCCCCAAGGCAGCCATGGAACTCTCGGAACTGCAGAAGTCAGCAAGTGCAAAAGCATTAACTACTGAGAACAAGAAATACCATCTGCTGCAGTTCCTAGATTGGCCCATTGAGTACTTTACTGTCAGAACAGGTGCTCCACTGGAACAGTGTAAGCCAGGTAATAACATAATTTATTATTAATAGTCTTGTTGAAGTTATGCCGATACTGCGCACTGGTAGTTAATCTGAGATAATGGCTATATCCAGTACAATCACAGGCCACTTGAGGGCTGAAACAAGAGATTCATACTGCACGTGGCTCTTTCTGCAGTCTCCAGCCCCTGGTTCCACTTGCAAGTTAGCACAGGCAAGGAAACGGAGAGGTTAAGTCCCCATGTGCAGCTGGGAGTATGGCAGAGAGCCCACAGGGATGGGGGGACAATTTCTTCAGGGTTAGATTGGTGACTGGAATATTGGAAGCCTATGCAGGGGGGACAGGCTTACATCACAAAAAAAAAAAAAAAAAAAAAAAAAAAAGCAGCTAGCAATAAAATTTAGAAGGATATAGAAGTGTTTTTAAACTGGAGTGAATTTCTTACAGGCAGGATGGGGGCTGTTCAAGGATGCTGTACCAGAAAAACAGAACTAACATACTTATCAAAAGGTTTGGGAAAACAAAACCAGAAAGAAATGGCATTGTTAAACAGGACAATAGGGACTGTAAGAAGCAAGAAAATATCCTATTGAGGTGAATCTGTGCTCAAATGGGAAATACACAGAGGCTGATAGACTCTGGCAGGTTAAATGTAAAAGCACAAGATGGGAGGAAAAAAAAAGAGGAACACTTTGCAGCAGAATAAAGATGAATAATAATACTTTTTTTTTTTTTTTCCAAAAACATCGGAAGCAGGAAGCTAGAGAGTAAGGTTAATAGATATCAAGGTATAGAAGGAGCACTTGGAGAAAATGAGCCCACAGCAGAAACTTAATCTTCATTTTTACTTCTGTGTTCTTCACCCAATGTAATCAGGCTGTGGAAGCCTTTGCAATAAGAGGACATAAATTCTGAAAGCTTACACAGCTTTCAAGAGCAGATCAAAGAAATTAATGGAAGGGGAACTTACTGAGGGCTAAATACAAAGGCGTTCTCTGTCTCAAAACCTGCCTGAGCTACACCTCACAGGAAGCTGGGAGAGCACATCGCAGTAAGTTACATACTTTTCTTACACATTTCCCTGAGCATCCTCTTCCTGCCTCGTTTTCCTCTCCCTTTCCTGAGAGCACTGCAAAGCTTTACCAAGTGACTCTGCTCTGGCAGGACCTCAGAAGACCGGACCAGAGTCGGGATTTGAAATGCCAGTGATACTCAGCACCGAACAGTGTACGGCATACCCTTCTCACAAGCGTGGCTTACAGAGCTGCTTCAGGTTGGACTCGATGATCTCCAGAGGTCCCTCCCAGCCCCCACCATTCTGTGATTCTGGGGTGCTGCCCACAGCGACAGCAAGTGATGGAGCAGAGAGGGAGCAACAGGAGGGTGGCAGCAACACTGGAAAGGCAGCAGTTCAGGAACGGGGATTGTTTACGGACTGCCTACCAGCCCCTAAAGGAAGTGTGCAGTGTTCAATTCTCTGACAATTTTGTAGAAACCTGAAAAAAAAACAGGGAATGGGTGTTGTTGGGTACAGACTCCAGGCTGGATGGACCTCTGGTCTGGCCATGCTGATCTGCTGTACCCGTCGGTAGGAAAGGCACCGCATTTACCTTTCACAGGTACAGTTCCTGCTCATTGCCAGTGGGAAGAGAGGTCACTGACGGCCAGGGGGCCGGATCACACATCACCCGGCCTGTGTGGAAGAGCTGTGATTTCTCCTGCCATCGTCTCCACTGCAAATTGGGTTATGGCAGTGCTGTATATGGCCTAATGGAGGTAGAAAAAGTGACATTAATCTAGTTTATTGATAAATTAGTGGAAAAGTCTGGTATAAAACTTGAGAGTCTCCTTTTCTTACAGTATTTCACGTTACTTTGTCTATTAGACTGCAAAGAAGTTCACGCACTTCACTCTTTTCAGGACAGATTGCTTATCAGCTATCTGCTGCTTCCTAGAATTTACCTCAGTGTTAGTCATCTTAGGGTGCGGTAGAAGAATTTACAGAGATTAAGCGAGCTTTTTTTTTATTCATGACTGAAATAATACTGCCTTTATTTCCAAATAAATCTTGTACTGCTCAACACTAGGATTATTCTGCTTAGGAATTTTGCATGCAGATAATCAAACCTAAAATTTGATACCTATTCCCTTACTCTGTCACTCATTACATTTGCTTATTACATTGTGTCTTAGATTGCAACCTTTGTAGGAGGCAAGGACCAGAGCATGTCAGAGGTGGTGGACCCTTTTCTGCTTGGTACATATTGTGCAGCAAAATATTTAGTTTTCCTATTTGTATCTTGGTAATGTACAGTACAGAAATGAAGAGAATATTGAACTCTTGCTATCACCTTCTACTTTGTTATAAACAAGCTGGGTGGTTGCTTGTCTCGTCATGGTCCTGTAGCATCACTTGTGCCGTTGGATGATCTAATTTGAATTCTGCTTATCAGTGTGAGAGAGACCGTGAGCAGCATCCTTGGGATGAGGAGACTTCAGCTTCATGATTAGGCAGACATAGAGAACACCAGTATAGACAGGTACTGGCTGGCAGAGGTGCTTTTCACCAGTGGACTGGCAGCTGTCACTTATAAGAAGGAAGAGATAAACAACACAAATAATTGGGCCAGGGGTTGGAGAGGATATTTCCTTATCTTTAGGTGGGGAAACCTCTCAGGACAGGGATCTAAAAGCACTGTATGGCCAGTTGTCTTGTGTTGGGGCTGATTTAACCTGCATTTTAGTTTAAGGAATAAAAAGTATTTTTCTGTTGGATGTTACTTCCCTGGAAGATGGATAGGATGTGAAGGTTGGCCTGAAAGAGATGTACCAGGCCAAAGTCTATGGGCCAGAAGTTCAGATTTGTGACATTTCAGAGAGGGCTGAATAGGAATTAAGTGAATATATTCAGATACTTTCAACATTTGCTCTAGGGGGAAAAAATATTCTTTTTTTTTAAAGAAAATATTTTTTGTCATTTTGTGTATTTATTTGCATTTTTCAGCTAGTTTATGGTTAATGATGGTTATACTTAAATTATCGTCTTCATCCAGAATTGATGGAAATCTTTTATAGGCAGAAATAAAAGAAGAAAGAAAGATTGGTACTATTGGTGGTTATCCAATTTCAGCATGCCGAAAGAGACTCTTAAGTCACCAGCAAATCTTGCCTACCCTAAGCCGTTGATTTGATGTGGATGTTACAGGGATTTTTTCTATGAAGGTTTAAGCTAAGGACAAATGATTAATTTGCTTTGATTGCTAATTTTAAAGCAAGCAGGTTATGAAATCGAACTGTTCGGCTTCTTGGGTATGAGGCATTTGTAGCTGACCATTTGCCACTTGTCATGGAGTATTTTTAAAATTTTGAAAAATAGGCATGAAAAAGGTTTAAGGTAATAATTGATATTTGCCGAATAAGACATACCCTATCGATAACTTTTGCCCATTGGTATTGTGATTCTTCCTCAACTTTGTGCCAGTCCACCTTAATTGATTTTAGTGACACAGCATCAATCTTATGTCAATGTAACTGCTTACAAATTCGAAAACACATTTTCAAAGATATTCTCAATTGCCTTTTATAACTACCTTATGATTGGGAGATGGTAATATTTGAAGTGGTAATACTAAATAATTTATTATGAGGCAGGCATTTTTGGAAGTTTGTTATGTGTCTATAGTATCACAGGTTAAAGGCTGGGAATTGTAAATGAAACTCTGCTGTTGGGCATTTTCCTAGTGTTTTTCTTAATTGTTGCAAGAAAGGGACTAAATGAGGAAATTACACAATTTTAATCTGTTAATTTGATAGCTGCCCTCTGGTATTTGAGCTGCAAAGCAGGAGACAAGAGTTACAAGCAAATGACTGGGAATATTTTTTTTTTAGTTATATGCTTGCATGTATCCAAGACTAAAGATGATATTTTTGGTACCTATTTAATTTGTTCAGGTTATCTAACTCTACAAAATGTGTAGTGGAAATTCTTAATTCACAGTGACTTCAATGCTTAATCCAATGTGAGTGTCCTACATCACCTGCTAATGTAAGGAAATAATATTATTCCATGTGTTGCAAATAGTCTACTGAAGTGCAGAAGGACCTAAGGCACAAACCCTCAAAGTTGTTTAGATACTTAAAGAAATCCTAAGCAATTGTACCATCTTCAGACTAATTTAATATCAGTGTATTCCCATGATGCAAATTCAGCCATCTGCCTGTGCAGGGCAAGGAATTTCCTGCATTGTACAAATCATGTTGGCCAGAGAGGTTTGAGCTAGGGCCACTGACCAGGGAGCCTATAGGTATTTTTCTTGCTTTGTTCAAGTTAATACTTGGAGATTCACTGATGCATGTCTGCAGCTCAATAAGTGCCTTTACACCAGTCAATTCTTATGTATTCACCTACTGGTAAGTTCTTTCTAAAATCCTTGTCCCATATTGTCTTCTACACCTCAGTAACTGCAAATCGATAAGAAAAAATTCTCTGGAATTTTAGTTACTGTCTCATTTGAGCTGTGGTCCCTGATAATTGACAGTCCATTTCAATGCAGTGTCAAATAGATTAATGTAAGTCACTGCCAAAGGTGGTTCAGCCTAGCCTGTTTCAGCACGGAAACAGACTAGGGGCATTCATGAAATCAGATCCGGTTAACGCAGTTATAGAAACTCTTCTGTTCACCTCTCAGCCATGAATTTCTACTGCTCTATTCACTCTCCAAAGTCGTAAATGGCAGGGAGCCTGAGCATATAGAAGGCTGGCTTCCCTCTGCCCTGGGATCTTGGTGGCTTGCAGGCATGGTCAGAGGGGCACCCTGTTGACTACTAATGGGATATTTGCCAAATTAGTTGGCAAACTTGAGTGTCATGAGGAGTTATAAATGAAACCTTCACTTGGCTAAGTTAGTATGAATGATGATAAGTGTTTGAGCTGGAGGTCATGAGTGACAGAACTTTTCACCTATGCTAACCATGGGTATAAATTATGTATTTTCAAATTAATATTTAATAAATGCCACTTTAAAATATGAAATTCAAAACTGTAGCTAAGAAAACAGTAATTTCATCTTCAGGCCCATTTGAAGGAAGTACTTTGTGAAGTGAAATTTAAAAAAAAATAAATTTTTCAGCAATCATAGACTTGGCACTGAATTTAAGTAGACCTAAATATCTTAGGAAGCAGGCCTCCTGTCCAGAGTAATTTATAATTCTGAAGTTCCCTGCTTGGAAGTGAGATGATTTCTGTTGTAATTATACACAAATAACTAAATAATCCTCTAATTTTTTTTATTTTATCTCTTTCAATTCTGTCTAGCTCCAAATTCAGTCTCTGTTTACCTTCTTTCCACTAGCTCATCCTCCACACCACTGCAGAGTCCTTGCCAAGGGATGCCCATGCCATCTCAAGTGACCTGCCTTCTTCTTCAACCCCCCATCTTCTCTCCACCTGAAGCTTTACTAGTCTTCCCACTTCCCTTAGCAATTTGTCCCACACACTCTCTCAGTCCCTGTCTCTGCTTGGTCTTATTCCTTACCTTTACATGTTAGTTTGGCTGCTTCCAGCTCCTCTTCCTCTTGCCTGTCTAGGTGGTGGATTCCGCATCAGCACTGGGCAGGCATGAGAGAAGTTTCTGGGAAGCTTCTGCACCCACGGCAGGAGCAGCCTTCTTGCAGGGAAAGCAGGGAGAAGGTAGTGCTAGCAAGTCTCCTGTAAACTCCAGGATGGCTGTGTAACCCCTAGCTGCAACTTCTTCTCTGAGGGAAGAGTTGGGACCCTAGAGGATGGGATGTCTTCCTTCATATAACGTGATTATGATTTAACTGTATGATTGAAAAAGACAAGCTGAGAATGAAGTTCAGATCTGTGCAATGGCATCTGATGCTTTAATTGGTTTTGTTTGGCTTTTGTAATGGAAGGAGGTAAACATCTTGGACTACCTCAGAAGTATCCTCTGTGACTTCCTCTAGGTTTTCTAATATTTTCGGGGCCACGGGTTGGTTTTGGTGGGGGAGCTCTATACTGAAGAAACTGCACTGCATTCATTTTACCTTTAATAACACTAATTTCATGAAGAAGGAAGGGGCAACACTGGGGACAAATAGCAAAGAATTTATGTTCAATGAGAAGTTTTATCTGAAAAGGCTTTGTCAGGGGGTTTCATAAAGTACAGGTCAGAGAAGACGGCCTTTTTTTAATTGAAAGAAGGTGTAAGTGGAAGAACCTAATTTTATTTTGATTCTATCTTTTGCTAAAGTAAATCATGAAAAATGAAGGCAAGACATTCTGTTATGACTATATAACTGTAGCAGAATGGGGCTTATTAGTCAGCAACCAGAGGGAGGTCTTGCCTGTTGCTGAGTATTTTATACTTTTTAAATGTATTATGTATTTGGCTTCTTGTTCCATAAAGAGTTTGACAGATGGCTGAATTTGCATCATGGGAATACACTGATATTAAATTAGTCTGAAGATGGTACAATTGTTTAGGATTTCTTTAAAGTTCCCTGTATCTCAAATCTGAAAAAAAAAAACCAAACCTCTGCTATTAGAGATGTTTGTATTTGGGTCACAAGATGTTCATAATCTTGCAAGTCATTTTTCTTATTGCATAAACCGATCTTTACTCCTGGAAAGCACTACCGTGTGTGCTCTTATGGCAGTTTTGTAGGAAGAAAAGTGGCGTTTAGCAAGGGGAATTTTCTCCTTTCCTTGTCTACCAAGAACCAGGTCTTGAGACAGATACTGGCCCTTCGCTGAGCTACGACCTCAGTGCAACTTGCGGCATTGCCTTATTGCTTTCTGGTTTTAGCGGAAGCATTACTTACGCTACAGCGTGATAGCAGGCTACACGTTTACAGACACAGGGGTCCAAAATCCAGAACCCATTTCTCAGTTTTTCACCCCGGTTTAAGTTAAGCTCAACAGGGAAACTGTCGGGTGTGCTTGCTGCACACGGGCTCAGGTTGCTCCTTTTGGCCTTTCAGCAAGGGCTTTACTTCTGGGCAGTGCTTGAAAGCCTAAATGCAGGAGAAGTGCCCAACTTTGCCCCTGGAAAATGCTGTTATATGGATTTAATTTTTTCTTTGTTTTCTGTTTGTGAATAACATAGTTACAGAAGTTGAAGAAACTAATTTTCCTGTGCTGACCTTTGTTATGGAGTTACATAAACCATCCATCATGCAAATTCCAAAAAAATTATGCTAAGTGTTTCAGGCTAATTGACAATATTTCATTAATTTCCACTGCTGAAAGGGATCTGGAACATTTCTAATGTAGTTCTTTCTCCTTCCAACTCATGCATCATAACAGCCCTCTTAGTGCTGGTTTTGGTCCATTCTCTTCCAATTTTAAGAAGAATATATTACACAGTAGTAATTTATCACTTTTAGCTACCTGCCTACACTGGGGAATCTAGTTTAGTCTGCTCACAGCAGGATCATGTATTATTTCCTCCATTACCCTACACTAGTCTTTTGTCTTTCAAGTTTCTTTACGTGATAATTATAGTAACAATGACTGCATAATATCTGTTTAATTGACAGTACCCACCAGGTATATAGGCATAGAGAAAATCCCCTGTAAATCTGACTTCTACTGCTGTCTGTAAAGAGGAAAAGGGAGAATAGAGTCCAAACCATCTGTTCTCATTTTTGTAATTTTGAAATTTTCCTTTACCTGAAAATCACCAGCAGATGCAACACTGCACTGCAGAAAGTTACAGAAAAACTGCCTTGACATTTGGAAAGTAGGTACCAAGCCTTATAAGTGAGGAGGTGACTTCTCAAGAATGATAAATAGCCATAAAGGACATCTTTGATTTTTTTTTTCTATTTTATTTTAATTTTTTGTACTTTTTTTTGACACTTATTTGATTAAGACCTCAAGTTAGAAATATGCGCTGGTTAAATATACTACTTTTTTTCTTTCTTTCTTTCTTTTTTGTAACAGTCCAATCAGCCACCAAAATATTTGCAGATTTGTAGGCTGGTGCAGTATCAACTCTTTGAAAAAAAGATGAGAAATGTTGATTAAGATCAGATAGCATTCAGATTGGTTAGAGAGTCTCCCAAGCAATTAAAACATACGATACTATTGATAAGAAAGTTTAAATTAATAGCAGGTTGTTAATAGAGGCCATATGTGAGTAGTTATTGTGTAAAGTCCTGGCAGATCCCCATCGAGCACAAGATTTGGCAAAAATCAAGCATACTTTCAAATGTTTTATTTTGCTAAAACTGCTTTGTTTTGTTTTGTTTTTCTTTGAGATGCTAACAAAGAGTACAAAATAAGTAGCAGATTCTGATTTTTCCTTTTCTTAACCCTGTTGATTCATACCTTAGTCTACAGTGGTCACACTGAAATTAGGTGCAATCACTTAAAGAATAATATACTACTGTCAGTAAGCATGGTAAAATTGGAGTTAAGTAGTTTATTAGCAGCAGTAATAGCAGTTTTGAGTTTATCTTAGTGCATGTAATGTATATCTCTGAAACATCCACAATGGTGGACTGCTTGGGCCAAAGTCTATAGCTTTAATCTTACTCCACTCTGTCACTAAATACTAAGTAGATATTGAATGGGTTCTCTATTTGAATGGTGTACAAATGGCTGAAAGTACCTACAGTGATCTCGATAAAGGAGGACAATTCCTTTCCAAGGGATGGGCAGCCATGTTTCTCAAGGTCAGTTTAGAAGTGTGATGTTGGATAGTGCTTTACTTTGCAGTCACAGGGCTGTCAGCAGCGTAGAGGTGAGGTACCTGAGGAAGGCTGTCAAGGCAAAATTTTTTTAATGTATTTTTCATCCAAAAATTACCTATTAAATGAAGGTGCTCGCAGGCCCCTGCAAAAATGTATTTGAGTTCTTTAACGATGCTTTCCAAAGACATTCTCATTTTATGCTTTTAGACTTTCAAAATGGTATGGAGTTTATGGAACTTCAGGTAAACAATCCAAAAAGAGTTTTTTGTAAGCTTCTCTTGTGTGAAGGAGGCTATGGGATAAAGCAAAAATGACTGGCAGAGCTTTTGTGCTCTTTCTCTACAAAAACCTTTAAGAAAAAAAAGCTGAGTGACTGAGTCACATTCAGTAGACTAGAAAGATAATTTAATCTCCTTTGTACTCAAGTGCATGGAACTGTTACAATAGGTACTTCAGTCGGCTTGTGGGCTGGGGCAGAACCAGACCCCCGGTACCTGGCAGCAAGGGAATATCCTGGTTCCCAGAGTTCTCCTCAGTGCTTTTCCTCTGCTGCAGCACTTGGGAGTTCAAGTATCCCTCTCTGCTGCAAGGATTTTCTGGGGCAAAATTTCTACCTTCCTGTAGGTACTTAGGTAATACTTCCAGAAATGGTAAATTCTAGGTTCAGTTGACCAGGAGCTGCTCTTAAAATCAGCAGACACCATTGGCTTAATCTCTTCTCCTCAGTCAGGTGATCTCCAGAAAGTTATCTTCATAAGTACCAATTCTGTATAGAATAAGAATATAGCATTAAGTAGGGAAAAACATGATTCATCTCTATGTATAATATCATAAATACATGTGTATACATATATGTGCGTGTAACATAATATATGCCAAATAGAAATATGTGAAACTTGTGCTCCAACAGATAGCCCGACAGGAGTCCCCACCTGATGCTACTAACCTCAAATACCCCTAAACCACTCCAGAATTTTCTAGTCCCCTGAGACCAGTATCAGTCCAGGAGCAGCAGGGGCACTGCTGACCTGGATACTCCAACACAGAAGTGTGCATGCTCTTGGGCCCTAACCGGAACGCAGTAGTAATGTATCTCAGCAAGCAGCTGCTGAGCCACGGTGCCCGGTTCACTGCCCCTTAAAAATGACTTCTTGTTACCATTTTATAGACCCTTCGGCAGGGGGGAGCCAGTGGCGTGTCAGAGCCTGGAGCAGAGTCCTCACTTCAAGGTGTAGGTTTTGCCCCTCCTCCCCTTCAATGTAGACACGCTGCCTCATGGATTCAGCGTATGCGTCAGCAAGCGCTTCTGGCACAGTTTATTTCTACGACAATAAAGAAACGAAAGCTTCTGCTGAGCACTTCCATGAGCCCTGTCCGGAAGTTTCCCCAATTTCAGAATCTGCTACTACGTATTAACATTCAACCCCTAAACCAGCCGCAGAGTTAGGTTTTTAAAAATACACAGACACTGCCCAAAGTTCTTGGTAATTATTGTTGTGTTTCTAAAGAAAGATGTTGGTTTGATGCCATCGTCTATGTATAACAAATAGTTTGAGAAGGTATTACAGACAGAAAGCATGTGACAAAACTTCAAACCTATGGAATTGTAATCTTCCTTCTGGAAAACAGTTCAAACTTGCAAAGCTTCACAACACATTTGGAATTTGGCATGTTGTCCTATTTCTGTGCTAGACACCAAAGGTACCATAACCCTTTGGCGAAGCAGGAATATGCTCTGCATTATGATATGAACATGTAACACCATTCACTCTTCATTTTAGTCTATGTATAAAAGAAAAAGCGTTCTTAAAAATCCTGCACTAATCTTTACACTAATTTATTCTCCTAAATGTGTTTCAGAACATGCATGTGTAAATTATTCAGGAGACTATACTCTCTGGCCTCAGTCTTTAAGGATAAAGCCTTAATCTTCAGATAATGTTTTTTCATCCTTTCCTCATCAAACCTTGTATGTCTACAAAGAGACTGAAATCCACTGTGCCATTTGTCCTGGTTTCAGCCAGGATGGAGC
>JMFS01038792.1:0-20899 GCA_000699545.1 Podiceps cristatus | reverse complement strand
ACCCCTACAATTCTATAATTCTATGATTCTAAAAACCTGATACTTAAGGAAAAAGACAATACATTTGTACTTCAAAATTCTTGCAGATAAATATACCAAGAACTAGCTATGATATGAGTGAGAGATACTACTAACAAGTGACTTCATATATCTTCTATAATACTTTGACACTATCTCAGAAGCCTATTTGAAGGCAATCAATAAAGATGCATCTTATCATAAAGACAATGTAAAGATGTTTAAAAAAGCAAAAGCAAAACCAACCAAAACCCTCTGAAGGTAATGAACAAACATGAATTGTAGACGGGGCTGTCGTTCTAAAAGAGGTCTGCAGAAAGTCAACTTGAGTAACCCCCAGTGCCACCGCTGTCTCACATGTTGATGGTGAAGATGGCAGAATAAGGAATACACTCTGAAAATTTTCTGAGGACACCAAGACAAGGAGAAGTGAAAGCACTGTGGTGAATGAGAGCAGAATTTTAAATTTTATTGATGAAACAGTGATATCTCAAAAGTCAGCAAGAAGCCGAAGTAATTGCAGGCTTCTATGGTGAATAATCTTAAAGATCCTCAGAGCCATCTTTGTTACATTATGTATTGTTACAAATCCAAACTTCTAGCAGAAGACTGCATGGAAAATGATGGGAAACAAAAGACAGTTTACACAGTTTGCAGTGTTTTGGAGTGACTAGGAGCTCCCTCCTTTTTTCATAAGACATCTGTTCATTTTATTAGATTGCATAATTCCAAGTTTTATCTCAAGTAAGAACTATCTTTTCATGAATCTGTTCTCCCTGAATACACTTATTTTACAGATTTCTCTAGAAAGTCCACTGGAACACCATCAAAACACGGGAAGAAATTGGCCTAGTGTTTGTTGAATAACTGAAATAGTTTGTATTGAGTCTATACTGGGAAAGCTCTCAACTTTCAAAAATACAGTCTCAGAAATCTTCAGATTTCCTGGGGCCACACTTAAATCACGTCAGTCCATTAGCACTTACAATTAAGAATTCTACAGTTTAATTTGAATTTGCTATCTTTCATGAGATTATTCCTTAATTATATGGTAATTAAAAACCACATCCCCATTTATCAGATAATCAGGATGAACACATATGCCCACAAATGATGACTACAGCAATTTTGCAGATTTAATGAAGGTAGATAAGAGCTTAGAAGTGTGGAAATATTAAAGAAAATGGCATATTTATTCCAAACATTTAACTATTTGCAGATTTCTCTGTACTTTCCCACAACCAATAATATTTTTTATACTAAAATTAGCCAAACTGAGACTATAAACAATTCTGATGCACAAAGTGCTGTGAAAAGAAGCACATCTGTTAAAATAAACCAAATAGGATGTGGAACGAACACTTAGGAATTACAACATGTTCTTCATCTTTATTTTGTTACCATAATAACTCAGACTAAGTTTATCTAATTGATGACTACAGTTATTTTCCTTGAAAACAAATAAAAAATTAACTAATAGAAGTATTTATTAGGAGCTAAAGTTACTCATAAGTAAGCTCTGGCAGTCCAGAATTCTGTTTTCAAACACAAGTTGGAAAAGCATGAATTTGGGCTTTGCATTTTAATCATATCACAAAGATGGAACAGGTTTTTTTTTTTTTAAAAAAAAAAAAAAAAAGTTTTTTAAAAGATCTTAAAATATTGAGAAATCTCTAAGATTTTTTTTCCCCACAGAAAACATAGGCTAAAGTAGGTTCACTTTCTTAATGTGAGACAGAATTGGGATGTTTAAGAAGAGGACAAGTCTTTCCATTAAACATGTACCTTAGATATCAAACTTGCACATAAAGTTCAAATTCAAGGAGTAGATGAGTTTTATTGGAAATAAATAAATAAAACAAAGTAGCTTTTAATTGAAATAAATGTTTTTTCCAGCTCCCTAGATGTGCCTAGTGCCTAGCTGGGTGCAATTCTTCCAAATGAAGTTCCATGGTCATTTCTAGTCAATTTGAAATATTTTTCAGGAAGATTTGGATGGATATAGCATGGACTCAAAGGAAAATGCTGGGGAAGCAGGGTAAAAGCAAGCAAATTAGGGCACAAAAGCAGGAGAAAAAATACATAGGCCAAAGGGTTTCCCTTGTTTCTCAAGAGAAAGGATAAAGTTTTAGACTTTACCTATAGCTCAGGCAAAGTACAGTATCTACCCCAAAGGCTGTTCTAAATATTTTCTACCTCTTCATATTCTTTAGGCTATATCAAAAGACTAAACATAAGTGAAGTTGCATAAAAATCAGTCTACTGATGTTCAATCTCTGTCTCAAATTAAAAACGATAAAAACTCCCTTTCACTCTAGTAAGGCCAGAAATTTTCTGTGTAACTTGCTTCACTGATGAAGCATAGAAATAAAATGAAAACCCTTTCAAGCAAAGACTTATGTTAAACATACCTGAGCATGACGATGAGGATGAGTATATCAGGAAACAAAATGAAAGTACTTATTTTTTCTTATAATTCGTCAGCACAACCACTACATTTGATACCACCAACACCACGTTTGATTCTGCAAGATTACAGAAGAGCTTTCTTGTATCTCAGTTTAGCTGTATCCCTCCTTCTGAGATACAAAGAAGGAGGGGAAAAAATATATAACAATAAAAAACATTAACCTTCCCATTTAGTAACCCTGACTGGAGATTGCATGGTAATTATTTTTGATTAGAAGTGTGAAAGAGCTCATAGACTGTGAAGCATTCTAAATATTTTTCTCTTGATGACCCCAGTTAAACAACATGTACAAACCACTAACTGTTTGTACTAGTTAAATTTACAAAACAGTATACAGAAGGATAGCTAGTGTGGAATAACTGACATGCAAGAAATCCACAACCTGATTTACCTTGTATACATGCAACCAAACACAGCACAGCAAACTATGCTTTGCGATGTCTATCCTTAGCTCACACACAGCACAGCAAAAGGAATAGGAAGGCTAAGGTTTTAAACAGAAAAAATGGAACAGTTTTATTATATTAGACCGTTTTAACCTCTCATTCATTGGTATTTATTGCTAGTAAGGCAAAAGATTGGGGCGCCTTCCAAACTAACACTATACAATCAGTAGCATAATTCTGTTTGAGACTTACAACTAGAACAAACCAGCACAGTTCTACAGACAGCAGCAGATACCGCTTTGAAGTATAAAAGGTTCTGTCCATCCATCACTTCTGTTTAGTCTTCATCAGGATGAAATTCAAGTGTTGTAGAGCACAATTTGTTTACCTCTTTTTACACAAATTATCAAAGCTAAACAATTTTTTAAATTACAAGGATTATGCAACTTGAGGGGGGGAAAAAAAGTACTGGAGTAATTTTCCAGTTTGTAATCTACTTAATTAACTCTTACATAATTTATCTTTTTGATATCTGAACTACTGCTTTTCTCTTTTTACCAAGATCATTTACCTTTTCCTCAAAGAAAATAATTTCAGTATATGAAAAATATGATAATTTGATAAAGCAAATAAACCGTACTCCATTTTAGACTTTCTCTAAAGCATTAACTTCCATTAGACATTGCAAAATGTTGTATGAGTCAAAAATCTACAAAATATTTCACCTGTAGTGAAAACAATTGAAGAGATCTGTGTTGCAGAAATGGCAGGAAGCATCCAACCAGTGTTAAACTATACGAAGGACTTACTGTTCAGGCAGCCAATTTTCTCTGCATGAATATAATGTGATTACAATGGGAACTGCTGTAGGCTAATGAGCTCCTATTCACTCTTTTTTATGGCATGAAACTCAAGATAGTGTTCAGCATTTCCCCCTGCTCTTTCAAGCAGATGGTACTGTGGTGAGACAGTGCCCTTCCACGATACGCTGCACAATCTGCGTGCTGCAGCAGCACAAAAAGCCCAGAGGTCTCTTCTGTATGTTGATGACATTTAAGATAGACTAGCAGAAACTCCAACAAGGCAAATTGGTTTTGCTGAAGGCACTTAATTAATGGGATTTGAAATACATATTACCAGACCCGGCAGAGATTTATAACAACGTTAGTTTTCTGCTATGAACAAAATCTTTCAGGGTGGTGGTGGTGGTTGTTGTTGTTGTTGTTGTTGTTGTTGTGGAGGGTGCCTTAAAAAGGTCATCAGCAAAAATCAAACATGGTTATTTGAAGATAGTCCTTTTATTTAAGACAAAAATTGTGTTCAGCAAATTCTAACTGAAGAAAAAATAACACATTCTTTTGCTAAACACAGAAAATATTTAAAGCTTTCAGATGCCATTTAATTGAATTTAATATAGGAATGGAGTCTCGTTTCACATCTACTTTTCAGTATATCATCCATTATTTAGATCAGAAGGTATTGAGTGTCGTAGTTAGGACTAAATATCTTTAAATACTGGTAGCATTATCATAGCTTTCAAATTTTGACTATGAAACATGAGACATTTAGATTTAAAAAGATTTTGCTCGAATCACATCTAAGCAAACTAAGCAATCTAAATATTTATGACATATCTAGTCAAGTGTTTCGTGATACAAAACCAAGACAGCCAAACTCAACAAGCTGAAATGATTTTGCACAGAATTATAACACAGCAGTAATCTTCTCTAACCCCTATTGGAAAAGTACTTCCTAGCTCTGACCCATTGCTATTCAAGACCATCCACTGTGAAAAAAAATCATCCAATTTCTCAAGTGATTCTGAAGTAAACATCAGGCTCAAACAAAAACTTTGAATTTATTACAGGACCTGACTGATATTGCAAGTAAAGCACAGAGTCTCAATGCTGTGAGTGGCATTGCTGTATTGAAATCAGTAGAGTCCTTCCATTTGACACAGGTGCACAACCTGGCACAAGGTAAGCAGGTCACCCTGTCTGTGCTGGCACTCCTCCTCTTGGACTCTTCAGACCAGGACTTAGCCATTTTATTAAGCCTGGCCATCGTGACTTTAGAGCTCAGGGACTGCAAAGCCCAGCTGATAACCTGTGCAAGGTCCCCATACAGAAGAGCATGATGCAGTCTTTTTACCAAATGAACTCCTGAAAAAGATTCTCCTTGTTTGTTTGGTTTTGCTGTGGCTTCTGTTCATTCTTGAATTAGATTTCCTTTGGCAGTCCCAGCGAAATAATAACAGTCTTCCCTGTATTTCTTCTTTGACCACAGAACAGAAGATCAATTGTCTACCTCTAGTTCAGTGAGAAAGCCTTATTTAATATTGAAGAACTATGTTTTCTTCTATTTCTCAAGTCAACACTCAAGCTCACTAGAGATGCATTTATTTTCTCCGTATGGAGCTTTTATTCAGTTTTTATTACAAATGCTGCGGGTGATCATTAAACACTATTTGAAGCTGTGTGCAGAGAAATTACACAAGAGCAGAGCAGGTGTTCAGACTGGCTCAGCAACCACAGAAAGCAAACGGACTCCTTATCTTTCAGACTTATCTTTCAAGGCTGCTGCTCTCCCAAGAGATATTGTTATAGTAGAAAAATGAAAGAAAGATTAGTACATCTTACAGATCTTGGTTTTATCCTTGATTATATAACTTGTAAAGATAGATCCATTAGCTCTTAGAAAATTACAGACATTTGTGGTTTAATTAACAGTATTACACGCAATTTATTGCTGGGGAAATGGATATACAAATAAGACATCTGGTCCTTAGCTTGTTCTCATTTCAGACAGTGGTTTGGATGCACACACCTTTCTTAATTCAAGAGCATAGCACCGAATGTAATTACTTGCTTACAGAGAGAAAGCAACTCTTTGGATATTAAAGCAAAAATCAGATGAATCTACATTCTAGGAATTAGTGAAACTGGTCCTTGACATAATACGTAGGCTAGGTAACCACGTTTTTAATCAAGGAGAACAAGAGATTCTAGCACCCTGCCCTCTCAAAACTCAAAGAAGGAAAATGCCAAGTATCTGCCTACACTATCAATTAAATTCTCATATAAGCCCTGCAGTTATGCCCAGGGCCCAAAGTAAATCTAGCAATTTGTCAGTATGGACATTTTCCCCTATTTGTTCCAGTAAGTATTTTTCCTCAGTGAGCAAAATTAGCACCAGTTTCACTAATTTGCAGTCTACTCATAATATAAAAGGAACTTGGAGTTTTAATACAAAATTTGCTTTCCAAAAGAGGTTTTTATAACTTTGAAAAATCAACATGAAAGACCCCAATGACTACCACTTTTAGGATAAAAAACATTTAATCTTAAAGAGCATTCTGTAAATGCATAGATCCACATAACGCAATTATGTGCTTACTCTTCCAGTTTGTAACTATGAAGCCACAGTTTCCACTTCATTTTTCAAAAACATCCCTTTATGAGTCCATGGCAATACTTTTAGCCCATCTTAAACAGTTTTATCTCCATTCTGTGATTTTTACATTATAAAGAACAGTACTTTGTCCATGTCCAGCTCATAGGAACAGTGAAAATGCTGATTAGAAGATGCTCTGGTGCAACGATGGAAACATTACAAAGATGACTTCTCATTCTCAATGGTATGGTTTTATTTTTATTCTTCCTGAAGAAATCTCAATAATTTATCAAAATGTACAGTATTGATGTTGGGGAAAAATCCACTGCATTAGTCTGTCAGCATCTGCAGAGCTGTAGGGTTGTCTATATCCTTCAGACTGAATTAGTTTTGGTTTTCAGCACAGAACTCCACGTGGCAGTAACCATACCTGATTGTCATGATTTCTATGTTGACTACAGAAGAACCCCCAGCTATTTTGACTGAAGTAGGGATTGACATAGTATTGATCTAAATAGCTGATGAGAATGCAGTCCTTTATTGAGCTAGTTCAATTCTCCTGTGATTGTCTGGAGAATTGTATTAAACTGAGAAAATAAGGGACTATATTTGCAGCTTTGCAGTATGGCAGCCCCTGAGCACACACAAGTCTTCATTCAAGTGCCCCCGGGGGTTCATTCACATTGAATGAACAGTTAGGCATGAGAGATGTTGTCCTCCTTCAGCATCAGGTGGGGTTGTTGCTTAGAAACAAAGACTGTACTTTAACTTGCATTCTTCAGAGGAGTTGTAGCATTGCCTTTAGTCTTGCTCTTATGTTAATGCGGCTATGCAATTGCCCAGCATGGCACAATCTGTCCCTTTAAAAGACAAAAGGAGTCATGAAAACCTCAGGGCTCATCTTCCTAATTACTTCTATTAATTCATCACCATAATAAAAATCTTAGTCTTAAAATCTGCGAATACAGGTATGTTGTGTGAAGGGCTTGCTACATTCATAGCTATTGTAATGGAAACTGAGACCACAAAATTATTTGGATGGAACTTTTGATACGTTACCCTCCTAAAATGAATTCTTTGTTTTTCTGATAAGCAACTGAGTAGGGAATCAGCATCACTCCTGTTCTGAGATTCCAGATTATATAGCTTCTGGAAGAAAAAACAAACAAACAAACAAACAAAAAAACCCAGAAAACCAAACCTTCCCATTCCTTTCCCCCCAAAATAAAAGGTCTAAATATCCTGCTTTTTGTTATACAGTACCAGAATGAAATTGAAATTATTATTTTTGCAAAAACAATGCGTACTTTAACAAAAGAGAATGTCTACTTTGTCATGTTGTTAGCCAAATATACTCAAAGTCTATTGAATTTCCTGATTTCAGATGGGTCATGGTTTTATCATTCTGTTTCAAAGATGCATACAAAACAACTATATATAATAACATCTATTAACACAAGTTTTCCAGAGTATATTGGAAAAATTAGTAAATATTCCACTGTTATTCAGCCTCAGTCTTATATTTGTGTGTTTTTCTTTGTATATTGTATCAATCACTTAAACACCACAAAAATTGTGTCTCAACAGGAAAAATACATGGTTTAGAAATTAAATTGTTTCTAAGAATAATACATATACACACACACACACATATGGAAATTATGCTTACATAAAACACACCTGTAAGAAGACCTTGTGCCATGATGCTAAAATCCCCCCTTGTTAAAAAAGTTTGTTAGACCGTGTGTTATTAATGAGGTTGTTAGAGTACGTGTTATTAGTTCCTGCTCCGTAACACAAACATGATGGCTGATTAGTACAAATGTACAGATATACACACACTGCTCTTCTGTCAGCTTAACCATAAAACATGATTGAAGCCATCACAGGGATGTAAAACTCATTGCTTATACAGCATTAAGAAGAACTTTCGCCCTCAAAACAATTTTATCATATTACCCTCTCTTGACCTCTGCAAATTACAAACCATGCCTGGTAATCATCTAGAATAATGGTAGCTAGCATACGCCAAGACCATGTTAGTGACTCTGCTAAAAATACACACTCTCAGTGACCACAGGACCATGCCTGTATAGTTTACTAGTAAAGTAATGAGATTACTTATACACAGCTGTCATTAGAAGCACAGAAAAAGGTCTCATCAAAAGTTAAAAACCACTGCACTGTCTAAACCAGGTTTACTATGCTACACTACACATGGTTTCTTGTATGAAAGAAGATATTGGCAAAACCCCTCTGAATTTTAAGAGAATGTTAATATTAATACTAAAAGGTCTGGTTGAGTAATCTCACTTTTTACTCAATTGTACAGTTCTGGAAAGTGGCAGCATCACTTCCATATTGTTCAATATATATTCAATAAGTCTGTGATGCTAAGGTTGCAAATGCCAAGAGTTCATGGATATTTTCTGACTCTCTATCTATCTCACCTCAGATACAAGCAATAGCTGTCTTTTTTCCTAAACCATAATAACAAATGGATGAAGAATATATGGTATTTGTTAAGTTTACAGATAGATAGATAAATATATATACAGAATATATGATGGTTAAATATATATAGAGAGAATATCTGGTGGTTTAAGTTTACAGATACAGATGGGAATAAATTTGTCAACATAATTTGTCTATACATTATCTGGACATTCTGTTTGCCTTTAGAAACATACTTCTTTTAAGTCTGAACCATGGTTGTCCTAAGGTAATACCTAAATCCACTTTCTCTACCAAAAGCAGATTAAATAAAAACTAATAGAAGAAGATAAATGTCAAGGAAATCAAATTCACCCTTTAAATAAGTACTTAAGGAGAAGGGGAGTTCAGACTAAATAACTTGTCAGCACTCATTGAACATACTGACAGATATAGTATAAACATCTGGAAATTATTAATATCTGAAAGTCATTTCCTTACCCCAATGATAATGTTAATGTTAAAGTGAAAAGGAAGTTAAAAGATCAGGAAGTCAAGAGTTCAGAAATCAGAAAGTGTCAGAATCATACTCTATAACTTGTATGATTATAATAGTGTCTTCCTACTATATTTTTTAACCCAGGATTCCAGACAATGATCTTGACCTGATTCTAGATTATAATGGCCCAGAATAACTACTTATTACACACAAAATATAACACCATGTTATCACTTTTACACATTACGCAGTTATCACTTTTACGCAGAGAATACTCTGCTCTAGTGAGACCTCACCTGGAGTGCTGTGTCCAGCTCTGGAGCCCGCAGCACAAGAAGGACATGGAGCTGTTGGAGCGGGTCCAGAGGAGGCTACAAGAATGATCCGAGGGCTGGAGCAGCTCTGCTGTGAGGACAGGCTGAGCGAGTTGGGCTTGTTCAGCCTGGAGAAGAGAAGGCTGCGGGGAGACCTGATTGCGGCCTTCCAGTACTTAAAGGGGGCCTATAGGAAAGAGGGGGAGAATCTTTTCAGTAGGGACAATGGTGATAGGACAAGGGGTAATGGTTTTAAGCTGAAACAGGGTAGATTTAGATTAGATGTAAGGAAAAAATTCTTTACAATGAGGGTGGTGAAGCACTGGAACGGGTTGCCCAGAGAGGTGGTGGAGGCCCCATCCCTGGAAACATTCAAGCCCAGGTTGGACGGGGCTCTGAGCAACCTGATCTGGGTAATGGTGTCCCTGCTCCCTGCAGGGGGTTGGACTAGATGGGCTCTGGGGGTCCCTTCCAACCCAAAACATTCTATGATTCTGTGATTCTATGATTCTATGATTCTATGATTCATATAGTGCCTAGAAGTCACCATTATGGGCCAAAATCTCTATGATGTGTTCAATGAACATTGTACACACAATGTACAAACAACAACAACAACAACAACAACAATAAAGTCCTGAGCACATAAAATTCAGTTTAAGATTTTAATTTCATTTTCATTATATATCTGGCAAGAAGACAGCTGTATAAGACATAATTTTAATATGTTTTAAGCCTGCCTCCACCCTTTCTTTTTGTTACAAATACTTTCTGTGAAATTTAAACTTTGAAAAATTTTCTTTGAACAGTAATGTTCTTTCCACAAAAGTTACTACACTTTAGTCATCTAAAATAATCTTTTCAGTGAAAACTTCACTTATTTTGAAATGCCAGTTTCCCATAATCTTTTCTGCAGCAGTAAAATCCAACAAAAATGTTTACCCATCAAGCACAGCCTTTCAGCATCTTATCTATTTTTTCTGAAGTGCTCTTTTGACAAATTGCATTGAAATTATTTTGACTTTTCTTTGAAATATAGGAAATATGTGTCCAACAGAGACCTTCTGGGTGATTTTAAATGTATTTATGTTTCTGCAAAAATTCAGAATTTTATCTCAAATTGCACTTATGCCACTCTTAGCAATATTAACTGTAACCAAGTCCATAACCCACTACTTTACCTATGGGGGTGTCAATAAGTGTTGCACCGTTAACTAAGGAGTTTTTAAATTTGTGTTAATTTGATATATGGCAGAATGGAAAGAGCTGATAGAACTGATGGAGACCAGAATCATTCTAAAAGAGGAAGTGTTGCTGGGGCATTCTCTTTAGGTTCCTGGCAGAATCAGCTATTTCTGAGCAAACTCAAACGGTATCTGTTTCAGAGACCACGATGCATGCCCTCAGTGTTGCAAAAAGAGTGTATGTGTTCAGTATTGTACAAGTGACATTGAATTACTTGCATTATAGTAGGCAAAGGAAGTATAGTGAGTTTTCTTATTGCAAAAATAACTACAACATTGTAGCATACTTATGTCAGGAGTAGCTTAAGAATATTCTGAGAGTTTTTTTTTTTTTTTTAAACCAGCCATAACCAGTAGGACAAATCCAGATCATATTGCAGGAAGTAAAATATTCAGGTTCATCTTCCCATTACCTGGGGATTGTTACCTCAGCAAGCGCTACTTGTTCTTAGAGTTATGTCATATTACATCCTGGGGAAAATAATGAAAATCGAATATAGCACCCTTTCCAAAGACAAATACAATTGTGTATGAATGATGAATAATCTTTCTGCCCTTATGTAAGCAACATTCTCACTGACATCCACTTTGACTCCATCTTTTGAATTATATTATTATTCTGCCCCAGTGATTCTCTAGAAATGGACTACACGAAGTCCAGAACAATTTTTATTACAAAGACATAACCCATTCTTGCAGTCTTTGAAAGGTAAGAAATAATACAGATAAGAGTTCATTAAGGCAGTGGCTGCAACTGCAATGAAGATAATTTATTTGCGGCATGTTACTCCTTGCACTCTATTTCTGTATAAGCAATCATACACATTACCATTTGCAGATAGATGGTTAGCATTCAAGTTCGCAAATTCAGGAAATGACTCACAAAGAGGATATTCTCTTAGGATTGATTTGCAGACTGGGGAAAAACAGCTTGACTCTGTAGTGTAGTAGATGATAAGGCTACAGAATACGGAAGATGTGTCTATCATTGAGAATGAAGCGCATGTTGTAAAATGCCTCTATCTTCTTCCTTTGAGAGGTAAATCGCTCTCCCCCTTCTGTGTATTTAAAATACAACTCACCTATCACAATAACCAAGAACTCTTAAAGGTTACAATTTCTCATCGGTGAACACTGAACTACAAATACAATTACTATTCTTCAGCTCTCAATGCCTAAAGTAACAGTATGATCATACAGATTCCTGGGAGACAGGGCGCAGGATAAAGGAAGAGAGGGAGAATGGGCCATTTCAGTTATAATGAACAATTACAGGCACTCCCACAGAATTAAATGCCAAATGTGTCAGGTTCTAGAGGAAGAAACACTGCTTCGTCGCCTGTTCTGTTGCACTGAACTCATTGCTATCAACTCTTGATCGGAGATGCAAGATACCTGACACATTCTGGAAACTAATTTTCTCTTGCACTGCTAAACTGTTTAACCAGCCAATGCTGGCAAATTATAATTGCCATCCGAACGGAGAGCTGGTATTGCTCTCATGCTGTTTATGGCACATACGTGGTACAGGTCTTGAGAATTCTGCTAAGGCTCTGCTCTGCTTAATGAAGAGATGCTCTGTTTGATTTAGAGTTGCTCTGCCTCAAGATAGGGACTTCTAGTAAGAGGATTTCAATCACAATAATTGCCCTGTAACCAGATCATTAATTATGTTTTTATGTAATGACATTTCTAAAAAAGTCAAAAACCATGATAATTTGCTGAAATAAAAATGATTAATATTTCTTAATTGGCTGTGGCTTAATTACTTT
This sequence comes from Podiceps cristatus, assembly GCA_000699545.1. Classification (NCBI taxonomy): domain Eukaryota; kingdom Metazoa; phylum Chordata; class Aves; order Podicipediformes; family Podicipedidae; genus Podiceps; species Podiceps cristatus. The sequence continues at coordinate 8,370 of JMFS01038792.1, read as the reverse complement.
AATTACCATACTAAATCTATCTGTCTCAAGCTGATATATATCCATGCAGAAGAAGTGTTCCTGATCTTACAAAAACAAATTTGTTTTCAGTTCTACAAAACCCTGCTAGTGATTTATAATAAAATATTGATGAACAGGCTTCTAAACCGATGTTGCGCTTCAGTTCAAGCAGTAACACAAGCTATTAGTTTTGTATTTAGACACTTTAGCAAGTAAATAGGCGGGGGGGGTGGGGGGAAGACTAAGAACAAGAATATCAGTATTTGATCTGTAGGATGCCCCATAGCAAACAAACATTCTGTTAGCAACAGGTCATTGTCAAATAGTATCAACTGGAAAACGCCTACCAGAAAAAAATACAGCACAAAAGATGTCCCAAATATTTGTTGTTCATCCCAACAGACTGATGGTTCAGACTTTCCCTTAGATGTAATGATCAAATAAAATTTTGTAGAACTTTCAGCTGAAGCTATTTATTATGTGACAGCTCATATTAATATTGATCTAGTTATAGTAATTTGAATACACAGGTATCCTTGTTCTTAGCACTCAAGAGAAGACTATTTCCAAAGTTAAGTGCAAACCCCTGGGATATGATAATATGCTGGGTTTCTACATATTATACTACATTATACAACCAAATCCTCCAAAGCAGGTTGTTTTGTTTTGGTTTTTTTCCCTGTTATTTTTTTTTCCCCTCCTGAAAAACAACGTGCAAAAAAGCATCACAAAGAAATGACTGTTGCTTATCCTTTTTGGCAATGAATTTCAGTATCAGATGGGGGGCAGGGAATGGGGACGGGACTAGAAATCGCATAATCCTTAAATTAAGCAAAGTCTTCTGAAAAGCAAACACTAACATGGCGAGCAAACACCGGACCTTCTGCCACCAGTTTCCTTGCAGGTGAACACTGCATTTCTCCACAGCAATGAAACACATTTACAAACTGAAAACTGCTACCAAACTGTGTAACAAATGCTAAATTTGGTAATAAAACTGAACTGTCCTCCCAGTGTAGATTTTCTCAACTATCCTTCTTGGGAGAAGTGGCACGAACAGAATCACAAAGCTGTAATTGCTATCTATGAAAATAACTAAGTACCCCAAGGTGATATCCTGACATAACTCTTATGGTTAAAGGTAAAGCCCTTAAACAAGTTACAAGAGTTGCATGAAAATAATTCTATGAGGGTACTTATTGATTTTACATCAATCTATTTGCATTATTTCATAAGATGTAAATGCATCAGAGCTTCAAAGATCTACTACAAATTAGAAAAAAGAGAAACATTTATTTCCTTACACACAACTTCCACTTGTCTCATCACTATATAATCCATAAAGTTAAATTAGAACCCTGGATACATCACAGCAGTCATCATTTTCAAGGAACACATACAGACTTTATAAAACATGTTACCTTTGGTCTTGGATATATATTGAATACAAATCCAGTCTTGGGCAGTTTATTTGTACCACATATTATTAGCAATGAATGAATTTTTCTTGTCTAAAAAACAGCTTCTAATGCAGTAGGAATCTGATATTAGATTGCCCAGTGACTGTGTTCTGCTATAGTGAGAACCCATTTGAGATTTTATTTCAGACTTAATACTGAAATTTAATGTTTACATATTTTTAAAAAGTGGGGAAAACTAGCTGTATTCTATTTAATAGAAAAGGGGGTTTTGTGAGCATAAAAGCAATCTTTGTTTTTTTCTCTGATATCACAGGTTGATTTAGAATCAATCTCTCAAAGGACTTCAGAGTGTTTATACATTGAGTTCTGGTTGCAGAATCAATAATAAAATTGCTATGACCCTTAGGAAAGTTTTATCTTCAAGTAAAAAAGAGAAATGGGACAAAATTAGAGACCAAAGAACAAATTAAAAAGTGCTGCAAACTATTTCGCATTAAAAAGAAACCTAGTACAGGTAAAAAAATATATTGTCATCTGTCAAGGTCAATAACACCTCGTTCAAAAAACATAACTTGTGAAATCATGTAACAAAGCAGCCACATAAATCATGAATAAACTCAGATCAGATTTAAAAAAAAAAAAAAAAAAAAAAAAAAAAAAAAAAAGATGATGATCTTTAATATATAATGTTAATAGGAATGGACAAATACAGTTACAAAAGTAGTAATAAAATACAACAGTGCATATTACTTCTCATAATACATACATAGCTATAGATTACATGAATATGATACTTAAAGGATTTATATGCAGTGTGAGCTGGGTTGGACCTCTCTAGTATTAAATACAGTTTAAAAGTTCTGAGGTATCACAGTAGACTGAAAGGCAAAATAGGTTTGCAATATTGTACTTCAATGGTCGCTAACAAAAAATATTTTTTTTTTCTTTCTTCATATAATCCAACACTTATATAATGATATAAATTGCTCTGGGATATATTGTATTTCTTTGGTGAATAAAGTTTGATTCTGTAATCCAGGAACATCCCCTGATAAAGACAGGCATTAAAGAAATTTGCACTTCTAAAAACCCGTTATTATGCTTTCTCACTGTTCTGAAATGCAAATTGGGAACACTTTACAGCTTTTTTTATGCTTACTAAATTTAAACAAATCCAGCTAAGGAATCTGGACTTGCAAAAAGCACCTTTATTATTATTCTGCATAATTAGCAGTTAACAATGATGCACTATATTAATCACATTTATTACACAGGTGCCTTCAGAGGAGACTGAAGTCACATTATGCAAACACAGGCTTTGCACAGTTTACAAGCTACATTAACACAAGGCAAAGAAAGACATTACACATGACAATGTTAGAACTCCAAATATCATGTTAGCTCATGTTTATTCATTTTCTGAAGCTACTTTAAAAATATAGTGAAATACTTAAGAGACACGGTACGTAAAAAGGGGGTGATGCACAATATACTGGATAAGAGGAGACAAAGGTAATGCAACAGAAATACATACAGGTAGGCATGAATCTAAGGTGGACGTTGAGAGCAAATTAAATCCCAAAAAAAAAAAAAAATCAACCACTGTAGCACATGTCAGCTTTTAAGCAAGACTAAACAATTGCCTCAAAAAGTGCAAGCTGGCCCTATTGGAAACAATTGTACCAACGTACAAGCAGCCCAGGAAAGCTCCCCAAGATGCTTAATTTACTCGCACAGTACCCTGAATCACAGAACCAAAGAATAGTTTAGGTTGGAAGGGATCATTAAAGGCCATCTAGTCCAACCCCCCTGCAGTAAGCAGGGACATCTGCAACTAGATCACGTTGCTCAAAGCCCCGTCCAACCTCACCGTGAGTGTTCCCAGGGATGGGGCTTCTACCACTCCTCTGGGCAATCTGTTCCAGTGCTTCACCATCCTCACTGTAAAAAATTTCTTCCATATATCTAGTCTGAATCTCCCCCCTTTTAGTTTAAAACCATACCCTTTGTCCTATCACAGCAGGCCCTGCTAAAAAGTTTCTCCCCATTTTTCTTATAGGCCCCCTTTAAGTGGGGGGGTCAGTTCACAATGCTTCATCTGCTCACACCCTGCCCTGCTCCAGCCTGGGCTCCCTCCCATGGGAGACAGTCCTCCATGAACATCTCCAACATGTGTCCTTCCCACGGGCTGCAGTTCCTCATGAATTGCTCCAGCAAAGGTCATTTCCTTGGGGGGCAGTCCTTCAGGAATGGACTGATCCAGTGTGGGTCCCCCACGGGGTCACAGATCCTGACAGAAAACTTGCTTTTGTGTGGGGTCCTCAGTATAGGACCACAGTCCCGGGAGCCTGGCATGTGATCTCCTCAGGATCACAGTTTCCGTTAGGGCATGCCCACCTGCCTCAGAACGGGGTCCTCCAAGGGCTGCAGGTGGATCTCTGCTCCATTGTACACCTCCATGGGCTGCAGGGGGACAGCCTGCATCACCATGGTCTTCATCGCACACTGCAGTGAAATCTCTGCTCTGGCACCCGGAGCTCCTCCTCCTCCTCCTTCTTCTCTTGCCTGGGTGTCTGCAGGGCTGTTTCTCTCACATTTTTCTCACTCTGCTCTCCTGCAACTGCTGCACAGCATTTTTTTTCCCTTTTAAAATATATTTTTATTTAAATATATTATCACAGAGGCACCACCAGTGAGGCTGATGGGCTTAACTTTGGCCAGTGGTGGGTCCATTTTGGAGATGACTGGGACCCACTCTGTTGCATATGGGGGCAGCTCCTGATGCCTTCTCACAGAAGCTACACCTGCAACAGCCCCCACTAGAAAACCTTACCACAGGAACCAAATACATAACCACAACAACAACTTACTACAAAAAGGCAGGATGTAAATGAAATCACAGTGCATAACAGCAAGCCATCTGCATGACTACAATTCTAGGACTAAGACATATACATCAAAAATTATGCACCTAATAATTAAAAATGAGAACCTTTCCTGCTTATATTAAACTAAAAAAGGGGGGGTTAGACCTCTATATGAAGCCTTTAGACTGATTACAGGATTAAAACAATTGTTTTGTACTTAAAGCAATATGCAGGGCTCAGACAGCTATTCCAAAAAAAAAAAAAAAAAAATGTATTACTGGAAAAGGCATTTGATTTTAGACTTTATAAAGGAACATGTTTTAAAGTGAATTTATAAGTCATTCAACGGTCACACACAAGTTTCATCAGCTATCTCAGTTAAAGCATCTCACTTTGATGTTTGTCAAAACATCTGCATTCTAGATGATAAAAAAAAAAAAAAAAGTTGTGTTTTTCTCTCTCATTTTAGAACTGTCTTCTTACTAACCCCTAGAAATACAGAGCTATCCAAACACACACCTACTGAGGAAATAAATAACTCCATTTACAGTCTAGGGCAGGGAGTGACACAAGTTTACAGAAGTAAGCAACAATGCTTTGAAATATCCCAGTGATCGGTGGTCTCTGTCTTCCTAGAATGTTTAGATATAGCAGTTGAGAGGCACAGAATCTGTTTTTTGGCCTTCCCCCCCCCTTCTTTTTCATGCCAAGAGACAGGAACATGGAGGTTTTACTTCAAGTTCAACTGTAATTAACATTTCACATCAGAAGGGAAATGCAACATCCCAGCAGAAAATGCGGCTAAATTAGGGTATCAGGTAGGATCAACAGATGACATCACACCAGCTAGGTATTACAGGCACCACACTGATTACAGAATGAGCAGTTCTCCCCAAAACAATCTGTAAAAATGCCTCTATTACAGTTTCCATTTCTTTCCTCTGTAATATTAGTTTTGGTTATAGGAAGCACTTGGCTGGGAAAGAAGCTGTTTTCTGCAACTCATTACCATAGGAAACCTCTGAGCATTCAAGTGAGCTTGTATATCATCTCACCCAATGAAAATATAGGAAAACCTTCTGTATGTTTTTTCTCATAACTGTAGAAGAATGATTCAGGACCTAGTCACCACCTTTATAGTTAAGATTTTATATAAATTAATTTTATACTTACTCTTAAATGGAAGCATAAACATAAACCACAGAACAGTGGGGAATACAATTCAACTGGATTCTGTTGCTGCTAGCTAAAAATGCTGTATTTGCCTATAGCCTAAATCTGAATATCTTTAACTCATCATTTCAGTGTTAGGCCTGATAGAAGTCTAGAATCTGCTGAGAGCTGCTGCACTGCTTTCTGCCCCGAGTCCAGACCTTAGAGCCAAGCATACTGAGCTGGAGGACAGGCAGAAGACTACCTAATCCTTGGTGGAGGTGGATCCAGCACGCATTCTCAGCAAATGCTTCACTAACACAGGAAAGGCTCCAGTCACCAATAGTTGAGAAAATTGCTCTTTAAATCATGTAGATATATGAACTTCTGATTCACATCTTTGATTACAACTCAGCAATCACAGCTTTTATTCAAGGATAAGGAAGAGAAAGGGGTCTGGTTGGAAAATTTTCTTCAAGGGAAAAAGAAAAAATTAGACTTCGAATGTACCTAAAATCGATAATCGTATGTTTCATCAAAGAAATTAATACTTTTTTGCTTGTTCTTATACAACATTATGATCCCTTTGATAGGCCATTTTAAATAAATAAAATAGCGAAGGAGAAACTATGATAGTAGCCTTACATGAAAGCAAAATGTCACCCATAATACTGTATCAATCAGCACAACCCTATATCCTCTTATTTTGGTGCCCTACTTGTAATGGTGAAGTGGTTAGATAACTCATACTTTCAAACAAAACAAAAATAGTAAAGGATAGGTTCCATTTCAAGAATAAACAAAAATTATAATGACCAGTTGCATGACAATAATACAAAACCCTGCAGAAAATTCTTTGCAAGTAGATTCAGCAGCAAGAATGAGGTTATTCTGGAAAATATGTTGGCGTCAGTATCGAAGATTTATTTGAATGAAGTTCCTGGCAAATGATCCAAGAAACTAGTAACAAAAGACCTTATACTGAGATGTAAATACAGTAACACAACATTGCAGCCTCAGAGAATTCAATGATGAACAAAATGAGACCACAATGTTTGGCAGCAGCAAACTCACCAAGTCAGCCCAGAAAGCAAATTTGCTTTGAAGTAAAAAAATAAGCTTAGAAATAAAACAGCAGAAAGAGAATACAACATGCTTCATAAAATGCAGTCAATAAACACATCTATCCAGAGAATATGAGCTTATTCAACCAGAAGAGAAAGACATACCAGCAAAATTGCAGATGCATGGTAAATCTAAAATGCAACAGAAAACTAAAAGGAAAAATCAGGCCAAAATCAAACAAATAAAAAACAAATCCCCCAAATTAAGTAAATAGGATCAAAGTCTTGGTGGAAGAAAGAGACTATACAGAAATTATCATAAACATAAAACTACTTTTGGAAAATAACTAATTGACTTAGCGTTTCCTATCACCACAATGGAAAAATTAAGTAACAGAAAGACACATACCAGTACAGATTTTTAGTTTCAGAATTTTTGTGAGCTCCTCAATTTTTCCATTTTTTAAAAAAAATTCTCACATTAAAAAAAATCCATGAATTTTTACTTTCAATTAATTCCATGTGCACTTGTAATATCCTATAAATGGGCAGATGTTGTTTAACATTAATTTACCATTTGCCAAGGTTCCTCTGGATGTCATCCCTTCTCTCCAGTGTGTTGACTGCACCACATAGCTTGGTGTTGGCAAACTTGCTCCATTCCACTGTCTCTGTCGCCAACAAAGATGTGAAACAGCACCAGTCCCAATACCGACCCCTGAGGAACACCACTGGTCACTGGTCTCCACTTGGACATCCAGCTGCTGACTGCAACTCTCTGAGTGTAACCATCTAGCCAATTTCTTATCCATTGAGTTGTTCAGCTGTCAAATCTATGTCTCCAATTTAGGCACAAGGATGTCAGGCAGGACAGTGTCAAATGCTTTGCACAAGTCCAGGTAGGTGACATCAGCTGCTTTTCCCTTATATACCATTGCTGTAACCCTGTTGTAGAAGGCCACCAAATTTGTCAGGCACGGTTTGCCCTTAGTGAAGCCATGTTGGCTGGCACCAATCACTTCCTTATTTATTGTGTGCCTTAGCATAGTTTCCAGGAGGATCTGCCAGACACAGAGGTGAGAATGACTGGACTGTAGTTCCCTGAGTCTTCCTTTTTTTTCCCCTTCTTAAAAATGGGGGTTATGTTTCCTCTTTTCCAGTGAGTGGGAACTTCACCAGACTGCCATGACTTCTCCACTACAATGGATAGGGGCTTAGCAACTTCATCCGCCAGTTCCCTCAGGACCTGTGGATGCATCTCATCAGGTCTTACGGACCTGTGCACCTTCAGGTTCATTAGATGGCCTCAAACCTGATCTTCTCCAGTGGGCAGTTCTTCATTCTCCCAGTCTCTGCCTTTGCCTTCAGCGACTTGGGCAGCGTGGCAGAGCACTTGCTGGTGAGGACTAATGCAAAAAAGATGTCGAGTACCTCAGCCTTCTCCATATCCCAGCTAGCCAGGTCTCCCTCATGGGAGGGACCGGAGGTAGGCAGACTCTTCTCAGTAGTTCCCAACAACAGGACAAGATACAATAAACTGCACATCTCTGATGTTTTGCACTTATTTTGAACATTTTGATTAAGAGCACAAAGTTATAAGATTACCTTAAGGATGAGTTTGGAAATTGCTGAGTTGTTTTAATTAGGCATACTATACATTGAGTACTTTACCAAACAATATATTAACAGGAGACCCCAGTCTTCATTACAGTCTTTCTAGGTTAGCTGCCCCAAGTATAAAATGTCACCTAACTGCATTTACAAATCTTTATGGATGGGAGCTGGGTTAAGGAAAAGCTAAATTATGTGTCCAGCCAACAATGCAGCAAGGATGCTCAGCGAAGCCACCGAGGAGAAGGGCTCGGG
>KL264331.1:6631-31386 GCA_000699545.1 Podiceps cristatus | reverse complement strand
TAATATTATTTCATTTGGGAGGAAATCTTTTGATCTGTTGATGACTCTATGGTAAAAATGAAAGCTGTTGAGAGTGAAATGCAGAAGTAAATGATAAGATTTTTAGACACATGCATGAATAATACTCCTGTTGACGATAGTGGAATTATCCATGTGTATAGGATTTTGGTTATAAAGTATTAATGTAGCTGATAATTAATTGTAATGTTGCAAAAGTTCATATAGATGATCGTTACAAAATAGGACCTATTACAGGTTAATTACTCAAAATCAAACTGTTCAGAATTTTCTGTATTTCATTCTGATGTAAAACCTGGTTCAGATGATGCTAAAATACTCTCCTCTTCCTTAGGACCTGACTTTTTTTTCCTTATCTTGCTCCCAACCATGTAAGCTCCCTGCATGCGGAGCTCCTTTATTTTCTGAGCAACTTTGTGGCATTTGGCCTGCCATTTTTATTTTAATTATGCGTTAAGATGATGGCATAGCTAATAGTAATGACTTCAATTTTTCCATAGCTGCACACAAAGCTGGTATTTTCAGTAAAGTTCAGGGGAATTAGACAGTCAAATTCCAATAATTTCAGTGGGTGCTGGACACTGAACTGGCTCAGTTGCTTTGAAAATCCTAAAAGGCTTATAGTTTTCTTTGCATTTACTAAGTAAATATTTTAGTCTTTTTAACTGAAATGTTTAGCAATTAACTGAAACATCTGTTCTGAATGGATCTAAATATTACAAAAATCTAGCAGTATAGCTCTTGAAATAGTGTACATACTCTCTTTTCCATCACTCCTCCCTTTGTAAACTAAGGGCCCGAAGTGCCAGCAACTAAAGTCAATGGAAAGCTGCTGAGGAACTCTGTAAACAAACTCTCACAGTGCAGTGAGGTATTCACAGAAATACATCCAAAAATGTGATTTTTGTTTGTATAGTGTCTAATGCTCAATCACTTATACTGACTCTAAATGCAACTGCAGTGTACCGTAGAATGAAAGGATATATGTTAGCCAAGGGTTTCTTACAGTCTCCCAAACCTCACACATATACTGCAGCAGTAATTGCGAGTAGCACGTCTTCTGCTTTAAAGGCAAAGGCACTAACAGCTATGGGAGCTCATTACTTCCAAAGCAGAAGTGTAGCAGGACATGACTCAGTGTTCGTAGCAGTTTTCACCATCTTTTTTGTAATACTTACTCTGTGCCATAGGATATCTCCATGTTAATTTGTGTGTTCTATTAATTTTCCGAAGTGTTATTTCTGTAGTCTCAGTGCAGAGCACTTCCAAGGGTTAACGAATTAGAAAGTTTTTCAAGTTAAGTACTAAACAGTATTTTTCTACTTACCTGAAATTTTAAAATTACATTATGGAAAGTGGGGGGTGGGGGTTAACTATTTTCATTTTTGAGAATGCGTGTAACACATTCTGCATGTTTTATCCATCCTCCCCAGCAGTTATATGATGTTCCACTTAGTAAGCAGTGATTTTAAAGTCATCATTTTAAAGGGTGGTTTCAGTCATCTGTTACAGCTTCAAATGCTTGATTACTTTAATGGAATAAAACTGGTTTCAAAATATCTCAGCATCTTAGTACTGCAGAAATCAGTTTCCCTGTTCTGATTGTCATATAATGATGAATCCCCTTCCTCAGTAGTTATCAGATGTTGCATCTTTGATTGGGCATGTCCAAGTATCTGTCTGGGGGAAACTCTTATTGTTTACATCCTATTCTTGACTGATCTAGTTATACTCCTCCAAAGCCTGAGGAGACAAAGCAAAATCCATGAAAGCTGTCAATCCAGTGCAGTGCTGGGACTCCTAAGACCCAGCTCTGTATGGAAACAAAATCTGAAGAACGGAGGAAAAAATATGCTGATAGTAAAATGGATTACATATGTCCTTCATTTCACAATTCCTGATTATGTGAGGTGCCAGACTATTCTGAGGACAATTTTAGGGCAGAGATGAGATGCAGCATGGGTGGGAGAGCTACAAGACGCCAACCTCTCCCACCCTATCTTGGCTTCTGTGGCAAGCTAGTCAGCTGCAGATCCAGCTCTTGCAGAAAAAGAAAAGTACATTTATTTAGGTCCAGGTCCATGACTAAAATGTGATGTTGTTTTCTGTGTATTCAAGGAAACCTGATGACTTAACTTTGGTTAATCAGTCCTACTGGTCTGAACTGTCCACACCTGTTATGACTCAGCTAACTTAGGATGCCAAAACCTTTAAGATTATACAAGCATTTGATGTCCTATTAGACTGTTTAAGCTGCTAAATGTGTGCTGTGAAGCTTTGATGGCAAAATGTTTTCTATTAAATAAAAATAGTAAAGAATCTGATACACTCATTTGAAAATTGTAGGTCTAAGATTCATGCTTATACGGTTCTATAAGCTATGGTGTACATAGGTTCCTGTAAAGGAAAATAGATTTTATTTAGGGCATATGCAATTGGTAGGTAGACGTAACCCATCTGGGAAATCGAGCATGCCTGAAGCCATTCCACCTGGTACAAGCAGCTTGGTAATCAGCAGTGAGGGCACAGTGTGCCTTTAGCATGGTGCCCAAGGAATCAGATGTAGGATATAGGAGACATCAGTTGAGTAGCCACCTAAGTCAAAGCAGGTAAAGTTTTTACCTCTCTTGTTGCACAGCAATACCACTTCAAGAAATGCAAGATGTGAGGGGGCAAAGAGCAAGGTTGGCTAACCATGCCTCCACAGCACGCAAACACTGTCAAGATGAGAGAGGCAGCCTTGAGCCAGCTTCAGCCTAAAGGATGTTTTCTGCACCTTTTTCAATGATTTGTTTATTACTGGGACATGTGCAAGAGATTGGCACTGCAATTGAAGACTTTTCCTGCTAGCAGGCTCATGCTCAGTTTTGTGTCTTGCAATTCATCTCTCTCCAAAAAACAGTAGATATATATTGAATGAGAAAGATAAGGTATCATTAGACTTGCCTAACCCACAGCTTGCCCATTGGAAAAGGCTTTTTCTGCTATTACATTTCTGCTATCTATTACAGTTTTTACATCTCACTGTTTCTTCCAGGTAGCTGGTTCTCATAAATTATGCAATGATTCAAAATAAGGACAAGTGATGTCCTCCAAAGAATTAATTTGAGGCTTCAATTAGATCATTCATGTTTGAGCCTATATAGAACATCATTTTTAACACGCCCCAGCAAAAATAGCCATCCTGCAGAATGTCTAGGGAAATGAAGAAAATCTTGAGAATTTGGCCAACATATTCTGAACTGGAAAAATCACAGAAACTCATTGAGGAGGAAGCTATACTAGAAAAATAAAAGGCACAAACCAAATCTAACAGCTAAGAAGACGGAAGAGTCAGATTTCAGAAACCAATAGGATGTAATTCTTCAATTCTGTTCAGCAGATCTCAGAATAAAATCTTGTGAACCTCTGTCTGGGAAGGTAAAAGAGCAACAGAGAAGGAAGAAAAGGAAGTATTCTAGCTACAGCTGTCAGAAAGAAACATAGTAATTCATTTGGCATTATTTTTTTTGGAGTAGGAGCTAAAAAGAAGAGAAAAGGGTAATTTTAGAGTTCAATGAGTACTTCACTCATTTATTATTTTAATGTTCCAAAATGCACAATAAGGTTTTAAAAGGCAGCTGGTTAAGTGCCATCTATATAGTAATCTGAGTATTCTGAATTGACCCTTGCTGTTCACAAATACAGGTTTAGAAATCAAAAAAACCCCCAGCATTAATTGCAGTGTGCTAAAAATCAGAGGAAAGTGATGTTTCTATATCTCAAAGCAAACCACAACTCAAAGAATTTAGGTACCATTTTATATATTTGTTTTCTATTGCTCTTTCGTTTTTCATGTCTGCAGAAGTTTAATGTTCTACCATTAAAATTGGGTAGTTAATCACTACTGTTCAACAGCTTGCTTTAATAACAGATACAGCACTGTATGTTTAGCAGCTGATAGAGGAACCTTGGCCTGGGGAGCCACGAGCATTGCTCAATGAATACTTCCAGCATGGGTTTGACTCTTGTTTCTCTGTGCTGACTCAATAACCTATCAAACAAAACATTTCATTATGTAGGCTCTGTGGGACATGTGGGATACAGAATAGAGATCATGAAAGGGTAGGAACACTTCACCATTATTTTCTTATTATTTTGCATTTACAGAATGTTTGGCAAATGATGGTACACACTGTTGCAAGGCAGATGCTATAAACTGGGTCAGTATGATATATATGGCTGCCAAGGAGCTGTTTAAGTATGTTTTCACTGTTTCCAGCAAAAATAACAAGAAAGAAGTAAAGACATCCTGAAGTAATTATGTCATTTGGAAGGAAAATACAGCAGGGATTTTTAAAACATACGTGCAAAAGGAAGAACAAATTGAACACATATTAGACTTGAAAACCTAATGGAAAAGGATTAATTGATAAACATGAAACTAATACTGTGCAGTTATCAATCAGCTAATCAACTAAGCTATTAGCATAGACCATTTATTCAGTCTCTGAAATACATTTTAAAATCATCAAAGCCTGCCACGATAAAATCAAATCACACTTAAAAAGCTGCATCTTTTTACTAGTAGGTAGTTTCTTTTCACAGTCACTAGCTATCTTTAAAACTTCTTAAGTCGATAAACATCACTAGTGAGAAGACAGATTTTGTACTGTTGCTCACTGGTACATTATACTGCTTTTTAGCACTAGTGTTTCAGTGCAGACCTGATGACTCAGTCAGGGTCAAGCTCCAGCTGTAGCCCACATTTTGGAAAACATGCACCAGTCAGCAATAACTTGCTCCTCTTGCAAACTGTCTGTTAAGAAGCCTCTTTCCACACCGCTGATTCCAGACGTTATATATATAGGAATATATATATACACACATATATATAGGCAGTTACATTAAAACTGTAACACCACTGAGTACCATTTGGTATTACTTCCCAAACAGCCATCTGTCCATAGAAGGAAAGTGTTACACCATTAACATATCTATCAGGAAAAGCAGAAGTGGAGTATGTAAAAAATCTTTTTTCAAAGATGAAACCATGCAGAAGAGACCAATGGACAAACAGTCCATGTCCAAGGACAGAAGGAAAAAGATGAGAAAGGAGACTCCATTTTAAATCTTGGGGGAACTTCCCTATTATGAGTGCCAGGAGACAGCAACATGGGGAAATATAGCAAGAACCAAGGTCACTTGATAATGGGCTGGACTGTGAGACCGTGCTTGTGACTAAGTCAGTCCTAAATGACTAAGTCCTTTCCATCTCCAATGCCTCCAATAAAATCTCTGCCCTAAAATAATAAATAAATACCATAGACAAGCCAAAACAGAAAAAGATGTTTCCTCTAGAAAGGACCCAAGGGCCTTGAGAAAATGGAAATAAAATTATTTTCATTTGGAAAGAATTAATATTGTTATGGGCTGTGGAGACAATCAAAATCCCATAAAGGAATCTAGTAATAGTAAATGCCTATTTGCCCTAAAATTAAGGGAGGTTAGTTAGGTGCATGATTTGGAAATACTTCTGAGGCACCTCTTTAAAGACTCATGTATCTTTACAAATGCCATGCTTTGTTAGCAGGCCCAATGCTGCAAGTCATCGAGATTTTACACTTTTTTTTTTTTTTCTTTTTAATTAATAAAGCAGCTGACATTTTTAAGGATTTGCCAGCAGTTTTGTGTTACAAAGTTCCTAAGTCTATTTTATAACATGCTAAATTTGCCATGGTGCTTTCCAGAGGCCCATCTAGCTTGTTATTTCATAGTGAGGATAGTGTTTTAGAGCTGATTGAAGTGTTCAGTATTAAAATCTATGTGGCTAGCTAGGATTATCTTCTCTATAAAGGAAGAATATTTCCTATTTGACTGTCTTTGCATTCCTATTTCCTTTATGCAACTACTTCGAAGAGCTTTATGGCCAACTGTCTGCAACATGCCACTTTTCGTGCTATTCCTTTTTTGGTCTGGAAAACTTTTTTTTCTATTATACTCTGTAATGCCGTATTACTCACAGCAATCTCACATTCAACCAGTTTATGGCAGTGTTTAATGGCCTGACTTATGCTTAGAACTTGCAAAGTCACAAGTTATCAGTGTCAAATGATCCAGTTTCATGCACTCATACTGGAATCGCATTCTGCTCAGGATTTTCCCCCTTATTTTAAGCCATGTAGTTCTTTGAAAGCCAGCACTTCTCATAACACAGGCTCTCTGTTCTTGAGCTTTGTTTTGAACATCCCTTCCCCCCACAGCATTGTTTGAAGCAAATCTGAGCAAATGTAGAAAGAAAACTTCAATACCTAGAAAACAGGAAAAACCTGACAGAAAGGTTTCATAGATTAGTAGAAAACTCTGAAGTTGAAAGTTTGAGCCATTAGTAAGGGTAGAAGAAGGAAGCAGAAATTTGGAAGAAATAGATGTATTTTTTTCCATAAGCTTGGCCCCCAGCTCTGATTTTTTGCATGTACAGAGCATGATGAGAAAAGTTTTTCCTCAGGATTTGCATCCTTGTTATTTATTACATCCCAGCAGCATGATGTGATGTGCCAAATTCTCAGCTGGATCTGGCCCAGTATTCCAAAATTAAGCAAGTAAATGGATGCAAGTCAAGTTACGGTTTTTCATAGAGTTCAAAAGTGAATTAAGTTGTCCTGTAGATATTTACTTGGTCCATGTTGTCCTGCTTTCAGCAATTACTAAAATGAAATAGTCTGCCACTGCAGAATTGGGCCCTGATCCCACACATCAGTTCGTCTATGTTCTCTTCATTCATGCTTCTGAGCTCCACAGGGGCTTCTCTTGTTGAACTTGCCTTTGTTTCACACCAAGAACAGCCTTTTGGTTCAGTGGGCCTAATAAAGCACTAAAAATGTTGTTGCATAAGTTCCATTTCACATCTGTGGTAAGGTTTACACAGGTGGTAAAATTAAAGAGAGATTTCTAGTAGCTCTGCTGACAAGAAGAGCAAGCAGTGTGCCTGTCAAGGCAAACATGCATCCCGATCAGCTCTGAAGTTACAAGTAAACAAGTACTAAACTATCCAAGGCATATGATGAATAACAACTGGTATTTATTTTCTCCTTCTTAGTCTGTGTGGGTAAGAAAAACTGGTATAAAGTATGCAGCTGCACTTCAGCAAATTTTTTAAATTTCATCTAGTTTAAATAACTAAGTTTTTCTCTCATCTGGAAACTATCTTATGAAGCTATTCATAAATTCTCCTCCCAATATGGAGATTTGAAATGATGCTTCCTGTTACCCAGTAGGGAGGCTTAATGTCAGAACTTGAGTTTTGGGAGTAGTTTAGGAGATCCTTTCTTCTTCCTTTAGATGCTGTACTTGTGTTTATAAATGTTTTCATAAGAGAAAGGACAGGGATTCTATGGGACTCAATTCCTAAATGCAGAAAGTAACCCACCACTGCATTCAGTCATTATCAGTCCATCTTACTGATTTCTTCGCTACAGGAGACTGAACAGCCAGGGGAAAATGAGGAATGTTCACCCCCGAACAGCATGCACCAGATCAGTTCTATTGAGCTACCAGGTCTTGAATATTTGACTCACTGTATTGGAGACTGTAAGTTATAAGTAGCCATAAAACTAACTTTTCCATAGCAGAAGCATTTGCTTACTCAGGTCTGCTAGCTGTCCGAAAAGGATGGCAAGAAAGGCAACTTTAAGAAAAACATGGATCGAGTAAAGTTAGATTAACCTTTCAGACAACATTCATAACTGGCATTCATACAATGCAGCAAAACACCACCAATAAAAAAGCAAAAGTGGAGTAAATTGTCCTAAGTCCAGAAGAGAAGAACAGATTTACCAGAGCATTTCCAAAACGGGCTGGCAGCCTTTCACAGAACCTACCACAAGCAACATGAGTCATGTACCTTTATTCCAGGACATTACCTCAGTATAACCAGGACCTTTATGATTCCTAGCTAGAAAACCTGTTATAAGTTTTATTACCTGACTAAAAGTTTTAAATTGGGTTATAATTTTGACAGCTTTATTAATGAATGTACACTCTTCTATAAGTGTAGTAATAAATTAAAATGTATTTTAATGAGTGTAAGGTCAGTCATTAAAATAAATTTACTGTGTCCTGCTTTTTAAGAAAGAAAATTCAACTTGGAATAGAAAATAAATGCAAGGTTTTGTTTAGTTCTGGACTGTATGCAGTTCTCTCAAGTCAGTGAGAGACTGAAGAATGAAGAAATGATTGAAACTAACACTCCTTTTGTTTGTATCATTTCTGTTTTCTCTACCATCTATAACATATCTAGTCCCTTGTGATTGTTTGGATGAGGTGGTTTCAAGCTTCATTTACTGTTTGGATTTACGCATCATGGATCTGACCCAAAGCAATGAGGACTTTCAGATCCTGTTTTGAGTAGACACCTGCTGAGGCAGTGGCACTTCATCTTTCTGTTTACTGCAGCGGCCTTCGAGCCAGGCTTTGGTAGTCATTTACAACCCTGCTTCCACTCCCTCCTCTATTTCTTCCCATGACAGCAGATACATTACATAAAGGAGAAATGCTGGTAGTTCGAGCCCTGGATTCAGTCAACAAAAACTTTTTATACTCTTCTTCCATCATAAAAAAAATTGTCTTATGTTTATCTCTGCCCCGTTTCTTTACATCTTCCTTGTTGCCACACAAAATTGCTGCTTTACACAAGCTTATGTTGTGGAGGCCCAGAGGAATTAATTCTTTATTGAGTTATCCCTCCACACTTCTGCTTTGGTGCCAGTATCTGCAGAAGGCAGGAATGTAACTCATTTATACCTGGTTTATTTAATTAGGGAATCTGTCAGCAACTTTTTCTTCCTTTTGTTTAAAGTCTAGATGTAAAAAAAATGAATTTGGTTTAGAGTTCTGACTTGAGCTGAAATGCTGACTGTTTCCTGGAAGACATAAGTTTTTCTTATTCTCAGTGCATTCCCTCCCTCATTTGATGTCAATAACTATTGAGGAGCAATCCCAAATTCCTCAGAAATTAAGGCGCAGGTGAGGAACAATTTTTGCACAAGCTATGGCTTGAAGTTTTTATGCTTTTCAACTATGCAGAACAGTATAGGTGGAAAACATGTAAACTTAATTACAGAGATTCAAAATATATCTCTGAATTTATGAAGATAAAACTGTAACAGAAAAAAAAAAAAAAAAGGAAAAGCAGTTTTAACACAGTGGAAAGATTGAGATTTTGAAAATGGTATCGCTTGAATTGAAAGAATGGGCAGAAAAGATGTTTCTCCTCTTCACTGTAGCTTTACCTTTCTCCATAAAAGGGTTGGAAAACCTGGAAAAGCAACAACGAGGCAGGAATGGTGGCTGTCCTAAGCAGCAGGAGCCCTACAGTCACCATAAAATGCTTTATAAAACGACCCACCATTGATGCGATGAACAGACTATCAGACAAAATGGCAATGTCATGTTTCACAAAGTAATAAATTGCTCTTTGTTGCATCATATAAATTTGTAGCATCTCTCAGTGATGCTACTTTCTTTTATGATAGACCATAAAAAGAAAGTAGCATCACTGAGTGATGCTACAATTTTGCATCTATTTGTATCCATTGCATACCAATGACTATGGTATGTCATAAAAGAAGTCCCAAGCCAACAACTATTTACCACAGTTTTACACAGGATGTTCCCAGGGCCTTTGAGTTTTTTTTTTTCCTGTTCTTGGAAAGCAAGTGCTACTGCCCACACTGGCATGACCTCTACAACAGGATAAAGCCTGCATCGTCGGGGATTTTGGTACAAATTACTGCAGAGGACTCTGCCAGGTGCTGTCATCAGGGGAGCCAGGGCATGGGGCAGCAGCAGCAGCTCCAGCCTGAGGCAGCGCAGTCCCTGCCACAGATGAGCTGCTCTCCTGGGCAGGCATCGCTGCTGCTTGAAGGAGGTGAGGTCATGTTCATGCTGTTGTTTTGTTAATGACCCCTCTAAATTTGAGCTCTGTTGTTACTGCCTGGCACAAGAATTGCTCACAGCCTGCAGGAAGTGAATGGGATCCTCTTCTCTTCTTGTGAATTAATCTCATTGTTTCATTTCCTGAATAACTGAGGAAAACCAACCCTGCTGTGGTTTAACCCCATATGTCAACTGAATACCGCGCAGCCACTTGCTCACTCCCCCTCTCCCCAGTGCGGTGGGTAGGAGAATCTCTGAGAGAGGAAAACTTTCAGCTTGAGATAAAAGCAGTTCACCAGGACAGCAAAGGAAAAAAAATATTAATACTACTACTACTACTAATAATAATAATAATAATACGATGCACAATTTCTCACCACCCAATGACTGACATAGCCTGTCCCAAGCAGCAGTCACAGAACTGCAAGTTCCCAAAAGAGTGAGAGAGGGGATGAACAGCCAGACAAACAAACGGAAAGGCCCAAATGAATGAAAAAGGGGGAAAAGAAGGGAACTGGCCCACCAGCCGACCTTCACTTATACTGGGCATGCCATCTATGTCATGGAATACTCTCTCTGGCCAGTTTGGATCAACTCTTCTGGCTGTGCCTCTCCTGAGTATTTACACCTGCACATCAGCAAAACTTGGGAAGCTGCAAGATGTCTTGGATCATTCAGCAGCAACTAATAACTTCAGTGTATTATCACCATGTTTCACATACTAAATCCAAAACACAGGAGCTGCTGGAGACAAAACTAGCTCCATCCTAGCTGAAACCAGGACAGTTTTAAATCTGTGTAAATAGAGTCATTTTGTGGCCAAAACTGACAAAGGGGGGGGGAAACCCAACCAACGACCCAAACAAAAAGCAGTAAATGAGAGTAGTGGTCAGATAATAAGTCTTAAAAAATTAGCGTCTAAGGTCCTAAAATAACACGCTGCCTTGTGCTGACCATTGTGGAGCTGGAAGCTATGTGTGGAGGCTTCTGCCTTGCAGTCAGCCTCTGGCCTGGTTGGTAGGCACCAGTGCCAGCTGCACTGACACCCTGCAGCTTTGCCCCTGTGACCCAGGCTCTTCCACCAAAAAACAGAGTTGCCCAGGAAGGCTAGAAACCCCTGCCTAGTTCTGAGGCTGCACAGTATCTCTGCAGAGCATAAAGAGGCTGCTCTGTTGGAGAATACAGGTGAAATAAACCTCCAAGAAGTAGCTTGGGATGCTGGGGATAAGCAACAATCTTATCCAGGTAAGCTGGTGAGAAGCCCTGCTAGTGAGAGACTCACTTCAAAAGGAGGGAGTCAACATTTAGATCTCTTCAGACTGTCCTGAGAGCACTGTGCTAATCAGAGGTATTCCAGTGGAAGTTCTGAGTAAGAGGAGGTAAGCCAGTAGAGGGAGAAATCTGAGTAGCTGCAGCAGCCTGTGGTGCAGGAGCACACTACCCACCGGCTCCTGCACTCTTCTCTCTGCTGTGGCCAAAGTGATGTTATCTTTAGTGCTTCCCACAAAAGACACAGAGGTCATCTCCCCTGAAGGCGTGCACCTATTTTTTTTCTTGTCTGCAGGGAGGAAGATGGGGAAGAGATCTGTGAATGGGTAGAAGTAGCATTATGTCCCTGCCCCTAGAATCTCTTGGTATCCAGGACTGTTGCACCAAAGCATGTGCTAGGAGCAGCTGGAAATCTAGATACGTAAGTGAAATGCATACACTCCTGTTATTAGAGGTGAAATAGGATTTCAGGGAGGAATAGGGGAACCAGAGGCAATAAAATCAAATATTTTATAGTGCTGGCATGCTTGGAGGCATTTTGCAGCTTGATCGATTTATGAACCAGTATTTCCAGAAATCACACTACTAGCCAACAGTGTGGTGTCCCAGCAGTGCTTTTATGTGTAATGCAAAAACCGTCACAGCCTAGTTGCACCAGAATACTACTTGGCAACCTGCAACATCAATTTGGGCTCTCAGTCTATTGTTATCAGTGACCAATATCAAAAAATAGACTAAAGGCCTAAATATTGCTAGTCACTGTGCATACCATTCAACAATACGTCTAGTTCCAGCCTCCAAATGTAATATTTGGGAGGATGCTGGTTTAGTTCATTTTCTTAAGACAGGAAAAACATATTTCCTAACATTTTTTAGCCTTGCTTGTTCAGTCTGCCCTGAACAGATTTCCAGAAAAGCTGTATCATGACTTCTCCTCCTGGACTCAAAGTAAAAGCCATGCACTCGTAATGTTTCATCTCTCGGGAGGAAACACTATAGAAAGGGGACAAGTGAAAGAAAACTGCATAGCAGAATTTTGCTTTTACTTTCTTGAATAATACCAACAATGATGGCAAGGAGAGAAAAAAATAATTCAGTCCTAACAGCCACTTGAAAAATGTGGGAAACTACTTTCAAAAATATAGATACTGAATTGCTTCTGTTTTTCTAAGCCCTCATTCATGGGATATGTAGAGGAATCCCTCACAAGTGAAGACAATGGAAAGCTAGTAAACTATCTTTCCTTGAAACCAATACTAAACTAGAACAACATATGGTTTTTTCACAAGCATTAGATTAAAATGGCACACTATCATTACTATTTAATCAGATTATATTAGCAAATTTTATATGAAATGCCTCAGATATCAGTGAAAACACCTGGCTTCAGGGGCGGGGGAATGTTCAGGCAACTTGCTGCTCTGCTGAAATATGGACATTTCTTCTGTGCCGTGCCACTGCTGTGTGGTGGAAGTATGTGGATGCCTATTTTCTAAAGGAGATTTAAGGCCCTGGAGTAACATAGTTGGGAAGACTGGAACTCAAAGGAAACATTTTATTCTGTTTTCAGTAAAAGTACACCAGAACAGGAGGCTTTGGGAAACACTGTGAAAAGGAGGATATATTGCTGTGGCAAAACACTGAAGTCCAATCTCCAATACTTCTTTCAAAGGAATTCATAATGGGTAAGTCAGTGTCATTCACTCTAGAAAGAAGTACTTTGATTTTTTGTTTGTTTGCTTTATAAAAAGGTGCCCATCCTTTTGTTGCTTCCTAAATAACATGAAATAGATCTAGTTAAGTATGTATGCTTTCTTGTAATCTCTTCTATTTAGCAACTATAGCAGCTTAAGATGCTAGGGAATGGTCTTTGACACTGTACCAGGAAAAATACAGGAATTAAAACTGTGGAGGAGAGGAAAAGACCAAGCCAATCACTTCAGACCTTTTATACAGAAACTATAATCAGTCTATTTTTAAAAGCAAGATCACCTGTAAATATATTCTATTAAGCAAGAACATTAATATTTTAATGAAGTAAGGAAAATCACATAAATTTGGTTGTCCCTACTCAGGGGTCTCTGTATAATGTTCCATTGTGTGGTATGGATACACCTACTAATTTGCACTCTAGTCTAGTCATATCACTGATAGTTTTAAGCCTCTTGCTAACTGATTTACTCTACAGTATTTTGTCTTAACATGAAAGAGAAAATAATAAAACATTAGGGAAGCTGTTCAAGTAATCTGTGATTTATACCATGTCCTTTCTTGATTATTGCCCTGTATATAATCATTGTTGCAGCAGACATAAAGGAAAAAAAAAAAAAATCCACATTCCAGTAATGAATTTCATAGTTATAGATACAGTTATGCTGCATCTAGGATGTCATTTGTCTAGGATATCCTTCGGCCTCTATACTCAGTGCTATAACCTCTTCCAATCTGTCAACCTATAGCAAGAGGCAATGTCTGGAAAGGACATTTAGAGAGAAAACTGCAGAGGAAATAGCATTGGCAGTTTAATATGTATCAATCACCTTTCCAACTCAGTGCTAAAATATTACCCTTTAGAATGGTGTTAAAGGAAACAGTGCTATTAGAGTGGCTAAGTAATATCCCCAAGTCTGTTCCAGTATCTTTATGCCAAGTAGTAGGTCGAAGATGCATAAGGTATTCTCAAAGCCTGCTTCCGGTTGAAAGAAAATTGCCTTGGCATAGGTTCTCTGTAAGGCAGCTGCAGACTGCTCCCTAGAGAACCTCTTCCAGGCTCCAGCACACCAGTGCAGAGTGGAGCCAAGGATGAAGGCTGGAGGAACATGAGAAGAGCACAGCTTTTGCATTACAGCAGTGCAGATGTTTGGAGTGGCACTATAACCGGCTTCCACAGGCGGAAATGTGGCCCAGGCTTTGGAACTGTCTAAGTTGCATTGCAGATGTGACACAGACATAATCAGGTGGACATAAGAACATTTTGTTACCTTTAGCTATTGCTTTTTCTCTCCCTACACCTAACTCCATGGGTGCTATGTTGAATCTGTGTGCTAGAGAAAACTAGGCAGAAATCTCCAAGTTGAAAATGACTAAAAATGGTCAAGATGCATCGTTATGATGCTGCTTGCAAGCTAATTAGCTTTGCTGGAAAGCATCTATTTTCAGTTCTGGCATCACCCTTCTTCAAAGAAGCCACGTTTGGGAACCTACATGGGTACCTCTGCATTCATGCTGTGCTGCATGGTTGATCCCAGCTGGTTTCAGTTGTGTTAAAGTACTATGAATTATTTCAGTAGGGATCTAATTCTCAGAGAGTAATCCTCTGATTCCCTCATCCCCTCTCATATCATGATTCACATGCTGTCCAGCTTCAGGCACTGAATTGCACTTCTGCACCAAGGCATCATGATCCTGAAAGTCACTACCAATTCAATAGCGACTTGAACTGGCACGTGTAGGCTTCTGACCTGTTGTTTCAAAAATTGGACAGACCACGGATACTTCTGAAGTGCTTGAAGGGAAAAGATATAAAGTTTGTGTGTGATTAAGCAGAAGGGTCAAGGACAACTGAAGTTAAGGTTCTCTGTAACAGCATCACAGTGTTACCAGAAAGATAAAGAACTGTAAAAATGGATTTGAAATGAGGTTAGTAGAGCCTCTCTCGCTGAGAAGACAGTCTCACAATACTGTTAAACAAAAACATTCTTAAGTGACATAGATAATCTTTATTTTTATTGCTAAATCAACTCTTTTTTTATTCCAATATGATATATTTAGCAAGTTAAAGACCATAATGTACATGACTATTGGCAGACTAGAAGGAAATTTTTTTTTTTACTGATGAATACCAGGAAAATCAAACATAGATTAATCATCACTAATGGATTTTTAAAGAATTTTCATCACTAAAATAAATTTATATTTAATTTTATTCCTGTTGCTATGGGAGTTCATTTGTTTCATTGTAAGATTTTTCCCAACTAGCTATCTCTCTCCATAAATATCACTTAAAATATTAAAACTGATATTTTTCTGGATTCCAGAAAGGTAGCATGGTATGCAGAACTTGTGTTTTCTTTGCTCAGTCAATTTTCTGTTTCTGTTGTGTCACTATCCTAAATTTCTGGGTTTAATTCCTGTTCCCTCTCTTTTTTTTTTTTTTTTAATTTTTCCTTGACAGAACTACCCTGACACAGATAGACTCTGCATGTGAGACAGACATATAAGTGAGATTCTTTGAAAGCGGCATGCAGGTGGTAGTTGTCAGTGGTCTAAGGGAAGAAAATCAGATACAAAAAAAATCCTGATGAATGAAAATTAGTGGTATTTACAGTATCAATTTAAAAACCCGTTAGGCCTAAGGAGTTTGTGAAATATCCCTGGGACGTATATAACATTGGCCTACAATAAGCCAATTAGATTTTATTTGCTTTTTCATATTTAAGACATAGTGTATATATAATCTCTGGTTTAAAACAATTTACCTATCTAAATTCAAAATTTTATCAGGTAATATTTAGAGTTAATCTGTGTATGATGTTTAAACTGTAACCTTTTCAGTTATTGAGAACACAAAGGTAAAAGTATAAACATTTCAAAGAACGTCTATGAAAATTTTTAATTTACATATCATTTTCCATTCAGCAGCTAGGAAAAAAGAAATCACTATTTTATTATTATTGTTGGTTGGGCTTTCTAAAAAAGCCAAATGAAAATGTTCTTTTTTCAGAATGCATCAGAATGTGCTGAAGTAATATGTCCAAAAAATGTCAAAATAATTGTTCTGAAGCATCAGTCGAAAATTGCTGACACGAATTAAAACTAGTGGATTTTATACATTATCAAGTGTATCTCATACCTTATCAAGTATATTTCAAAGTTAATTTTCATAAAGCCCTCCTTCCTTTTCTAAATGAGATGCAGTTCTTTGGCATGTCCTTGAAAGCTTTCTCCTCAGCTGCTGAAGTACAGACTTCCTTGTTCACTTAAAATGAGACAAAACCTGATTTATGACAAATAATTGGCATGCATTCACAAAAACTTCAACTAATTGGAAGGAATCCAAAGATTGTCCAGCCATGAAACCATTTTAAAAATAGTAAGTTTGTCACACATATTTGGACAGGCATCAATAGTACCATTTTATTTGAATATAGTCTTTCAAATGCATATTCAAATACAAAGCAGGGAAACTGGAACAATTCTGTGCATCATTTCCACAGGTATTTTGCATCATCTCTGTTAAATTGTGTTGGAGAGCTGGCAGCTCTGCATTAAGGTTTGAATAGCTCAGAATCAGGTACAAGAGGAAAGGGGAGAGAAGCATGAATGTGCCTGTTAAGCATGTGAAGGAATTATCCATTCTAGTTGCTAATTATGAAATTATTCACAAATTTATGAATTTATGAAATTATTCATACATTTGGTCATTCTGTTGCCTGCAGGTGACAATTGTGTATATCAAGAAGGTAACAAGGGGAGAGCTACAGAAAGTTATTTGTAGGTTTATGCTTCCTGAGTTGAGTAGTTTAAATTAGTTTTGGGGAACTCACTGAATCAACATGTGAGTACTGAATGAAGCAGCATGAAATTGGGAACAGAAGTTACGAGGCTAAGAGATACTTTACTTGTTTGGAACTTAAATTCAGAGAAGCAAGGTAGGGCCAACAAACGTCCAATGCAAGTTGCTCTAAAGAAATTTTATTTTATATTTTATTTACTTTGAGGAAGACATCAGTGTTCAGCATATCTCTAATTAACTCATAAAATATTTTTTTTTTTGCTATAAACCTTATGACTGTTCTACATCTGATAGAAAAGACAGAAATTTCATCAACAAATTTATTCAATTTCAAAAAAAATGTTGAATCAGTTGGAGTGTTCAGCTGAGATAAAAGTAAAGATTGGAAAGCTTTACAATTTATTTGCCAAATGTGGAAAAAAGACTGGAAAATCTGGAAAAACAAGTCTTTAAAAGATCTATTCTAGAATTAGACACTCTATATAGAGTAATCAGATTAGAACCTGCTCTAAGGATGAGGTTTTGTTGCAAACCTGTGGCTAAAGTGAAAAGTTGTCTTCATTCAGTAGTCTACACTCCAAGCGGCTTGGTAGAAGAGGTAGATGACAACAGAGTTGCTCTTCTTTTAATCTGAAAACATTAATTTTTGAAACTCAAAGAAACAGTCCTTGGACTCCTCCTTTTGTGACTACCCACTTGGAAATTAATCAGCTTCTTTTATCCTCTAATGAGAAGACAGAGCCTTGATTTGGACAAAGTGAGAGAGTAAAAACCAGACTGTACTAGAGGGTATTTCAAAGTAGAATTCAAGCTTAAAAGAACCAGCAAAAAGATAACGTTCACTCAGAGTTAAAATTAGAAAACAAGATAAAGTTTGTGGCTGTAAAATGACCAAGCCTTCATAATCAAAGAAATGAAATGGCCTTTGTCCTAAATATATCTGTGCATGTCATAGACTATAGAATTGAATCTTTATGTCTGAATGCTGTGTTTTTCCTCCCAGGAAAAAAAAACAAAACAAAACAAAACAAAACAAAACAAAACAAAACAACAAACATGACATCGAATGAATTAGACACACAGAGAATTTCTCAGAAACCTGCACTCAGCCAACCAAGAAGACTGGTGTTGCTCAAGTAAATCTCCAAGAACAAAATGGGTATAACTCTTGAACAAGCGAGTGCCTGGCCAAGTTCTAATATGTGTGACAGCTGAACATAGAGGGTTTATGTCATAAACAACCAAAAATATTGCGTGAAAAGGAGCACTATGATGTGCCGCATTATGCCTTCCTCTGTGAAACCGTGAATGCATTTTGGAAGTAAACGTCTTTTTCATTACTGGATGCAGAAGTGTTTTCCTTGTTTGGAAACCCATCCACTCATCTCCAAAGACTAGTAATAGCAACATCAAGCTTTCCAAAACGAAAATCACCTTTCCCTTTCCAAAATCCCATAGTTCCTTGAAGCAAGGAGACATGCCAGATGTCAATAATCTGAAGGTGAAGAGATCTGTAGAGAAAGATTAAGCTTTAATTTTCATATTCTCAGAGGAAGAAGAGACGTGATCTGCTTAAATATCTTACTAACCATTACTGCCACTTGACAAAGCTAAAATCTGTATGTGGTATTCCAGGCTGTTATCCTAAAAAATCTTGACTAATCCCAGTCACTAGAAAATAAAACTTTTATGCCAAGTATTAAATATTGTCAATGACTTATGATAGATTTAGGAAAAGGAAAGGCTTTATGCCTTGTTCCTCGTTATTGATAAGTCACTGTTTAACTCTTTTGCATCACTAAAAATCTGCATTAGCTTATTCTGAAATACAGCAGATGCAGAGAGGAATCACAGCAGTTTTGGTGTGAAAGTAAGTTTCCTGACATAAAACGAGCTTTCAGTTTATGGAAGAGACAAAATACGTTAGTAGACAGCTCTCATAAAGAAAACATTAATATTCATGGACTTAGTTTGTATCTTTGAACTTCAATGGAATTAATGATAAACTCATCAACTTAGTAATGGAGAGTTTAAACTTGTGTCATTTCAGGAGAAGCAACAGGAGAAAATGTGATTTGAGCACAACTCTTTTGCTGTTTCTCAGTTGTCGGAACAAAGGAGGAATTTATTCCATCTCTTTTCTAAGTTTAGCACGCTCTCCATCATAAATCTGGCCACATCTGTTGGCTGACACATAGGGACTTAGTACCAATGTGCAAAATATCAGCTTCTTTTATGCAGGTATGAGAAGCGTGTGGTCTGTTCTCTCTACGATTGTGCCTGTAGTCGCAATATCTTTCTAGTAAAATACCCTGGTGTCTTTTCAAATCACAGTCTTTAAATACTGTGACTTGAGCAACTACACTGTCATCTTTCTTCCCTGCTTTCAAAGAGAAACACTTTTGTAACTATGAAATGATATGTGGAAACAGGAAAGGTTCTATGTAGAAGCTAGCTACAGCACTCAACCCTTTGCTTAAGGAGAAGAGCTCTTCTCCAGGCTGTGTCTGAATTTCTGTTCTTATTGCCAGTGAATGCAGATTCTGAAACATGATCTCTGTCAGGAAAAGATTTAATTTGCTGAATCAATTTGTAACACTATATATCTACATTGAATATTGTCCAAATAAGCAGTGTTATCATATACAGTCCTGTGCATTTAGCAGACTTGTGAAGGCTACTGCATTTTTAAAAGATTGCAGTAATTTCTCCTTAATAAATTAATGGATTAATTATAATTAATAATTTTTTACTTTTCTAAATAATGGAGCATCATGATTTTCTCAGGCTTTTATCATCTACACGTGTGCTCACACCTGTTCTTTAAAAGAGAATAATGATGTATCAGTTAGGAAAGAGGTAATTCTAAAATTACATACTGTATGCTAAAAGTGTATTGGAATGAGGTTTTGAGGAGGCAAAGTCATGGGTTTAAATTGCAGGTGAAGTAGTTGCCTTTCCATTTCTCATTTGGTTATTTCTGCATAGACATTATACTATAGTCTTTGATTACAACATCATATACTTGATTTCTGTTTCATTCAGTTTAGAGGACTGAGATTGCTTGTTAAAAAGCCATTTCCAGTGTGTGACCTGTACTTTATTTACTGTGATCTTGTCAGATGCTACCTAGAATATGCAATTATTATTTGTGGACTGCCTTCTGTGAAGGCAAGGCAATGCAGTATTGTTACCCAGACTTCCACAAATGAACTAAACAGTTTAACATCAGAGCACCTAACTGTCCCAGATGGTGCAGGGTTTCTTCAAAGCCTAGATTTGCATTTTTAAAGTATGGCTTTCAGCAACACTAGGTTCAGCTGTGGCTTGCCTGCAGTTCTGCCCAGTTGATGGACTCATGCTCTAATCTGACACCTGGGATAAGATGACTAAAGGATCAGGCAGAGATGCTAATCATACAGTGAAAGTGAGTTTTATATTATTTTTCAGGACAGTACTGTACCGCCTTAACTGACACCATCCTTTCTGGTTTTAATCCAGGAGATACGTAATCTTATGCTTTATTTACTAGATGCCATACAGCTTCTGCCAGGGGTGAGGCAAGTGCAAACAAACAAATCACTTTTTTCTTACGGATTTCACAGAATGCAGAATGATGCAAGTCCTCTGGGGGGAATAAACTGGGGGGGAGTGTGCCATGTGAATAAAAGTTTTGTATTGCAATATAGGAATGAAAAGTAGGCTAGCATGAGAAAAATAATTATGAGATTTCTAGCCTCTTGAAGTTTGATTTTGAAACTATAAGTAAGACAGGCAGCCTTTATACCTCTTACTGGAAAAGAAAGGATTCTTGAGCAGCTGTCTGTTACAGGAACAGAATATAATATGAAACATCATCACCTACATATTTTTTACATACCAAATATGTATTTTTGCATTAATTTTTTTAAAGACAGAAGACAAGATGATACCCTTGATTATAGAGGCCAGTTTTGACACCCAGTCTGCAACTGTACTGTGGGTTAAGTTGATTTCTGCAGGCAGTAGCTAAAATAATATTGACACATTTCTGTCTAAAGCAGATAGTGTTTGCAGTGTAAGATGCATTTGTTCAAACAATGCAAATGTATGCAGCAGTATTTTTACTGTTTGTATTTTAAATGTTTGTGAGAGCTCAGTTCTGCCAGCTGATTAATGTTGACTTATCCTTTTCTCTCAATGTTGGCTGGTCCTTTTCTCTCTCTTATGTAGCTAAGGTCTGTCCCACAAGGTAAAGGAAAAGTCCTTCCATGCAACTTCATACTCCTGAGGACATACTAGAGTTTCCTGAACTGCACAGGCACAATGACTTAAATAGATTTCTAAAGCGCAAGTACTCTGTTCATGTGCCGAAAATCACATGTGACAGGATTTTCTGTAACCTGCCAAGTTCCTTGGGCCCAGAAACTTAGCCAGCCAAGATGACCCTGGAGGATGCCTGGTCTCCAAAGCAGACTGGTCATTCTGTATTTCATAAGATGTACACAGCGATCCAGCCAAATCAGGCAGGTGCAGACGCGCTTGTAACAGCCATTTGGAGGCAAAGGGAGCACAACTAGCTTCTGTAGTTGGGCTTTATGTTCCATTTTAATACCCAACACATATCCAAGCTGTCTTTGGCCAAAATACCAACTCTACCTGTGAAAATCTAAACTCTGAGGAGCAGATTTGGTATGGAGCAAAAGGAAATTTATTTATTTATTTATTTATTTATTTATGGTGATTAGGAGCAATAAAAGGCAAATGTAGTTTCAGCCTGTACAGAATTAATATTTTCAAATGCCTTAGAAATGGTTGTCTCCTCCCACCCCCCATCCCTTCCCATATCTGGACCATAAAGTCCAGGTTCTGGGTCCTGAATGAGAAAATATTTCTCTGTTGCTCACAGGATGGTGATGTTCTATAGCATGTCAGAGTAAAAGAAAATAGGAACAGGTGAAGAAACAAATCCTGTGAAAGAAGAGAACAGGTCATCCTGAAAAAAACAAGTCTGCATGATAGCTTACAAACGAATATGTATTTTGGTGTCATTGCAAGATTTAAGCCAAAACCCAATTAAGTTATTGGAAGGCTCCTGTTTCTCTCTTTAAACAGAGATTTCCAAAAGGAAGCACAGTGATTCCTTTATATTAACTAATACACCCTCTCAACAGCAAAGGGTTAATCATGCATCTGCACATTCCAGGGTTTTGCTCAGTCTGACTTTGAAAGTATTATGTCATGTGGCTTCTTTCCACTTGCTGAAATGGGGCAGATGTTAGAGGGGCTGAGGTGGAGGGGTAGGAGGAATTTCTATGCCCTCACAGAATCACAAGATATGGTGCAATAAATCATACACTAGATTTAAACTAAATTGTGCTGGAATAACTTGATGGCTTAAAAAAAAAAAAAAAAAAAAAAAGTACAGTACTAGATGAAGTAACTTGAAATAAATGAGTTAATTACCTGCCCACTTACATCTGTGCTAAGCATGATACATCAAAATGAACTTATGTATGCTTATTATAGGGATACTATAGCTCTATGGAATACGTTACAGAGTTAATTATTTTGCAGACTATTTGATATTGTACCTCTTTAAATTCTACTCCCAACCTAAATTGTCTGGATTATAAAAATCATAAAGACAAGGTATAATAATAAATAGGACTAAACTACAATGTGTGTGTGTAGGTAATAGAGTGAATATTCAGAAACAAAAGCAGTTTATATTCTGCCTCCATTAAGAAATTCATATGTTATCTGAAACTGGAAGTAAACAACGTCTTAACAGTGCAAAAATGATACTGACTTAGGAAATTTGGTGTGCCACAGACAGTAACACATTTTGAATGTAAAACATAGGGATATGAGCAGAATATAACAGGTACTTTGTGATAGCTGGCCTATGTGACATACTGGTACATATATTTTGAAATGATGACACTCTGAATGTGGCATGTAGTGAAATGACCAGTCTCAAATCTATATGAAATATTAGTCTCTGTATCCCAATGACATGGTGTTTCCCTTCATGGCTGCAGTACTCTTATTGACACCACATACAAAGAGCTCTTCACTCATTGCTCTTGGTAGTGAAGAGTATGTTGTGCTGGGACTTTAATTTCACCGACTCCTTGTTAATTTACAGAATGTTGATATAAAGTTTTAAAAAAACCCTTGATATATATGATTTTAGTCCTTAAATTGATGGATTCCCTTTCTTCTGATTGTTATAGAAACTGCATTCATCTGAAGTGCTTGAACTGAGTTACTGAGCATGATCATCTCACAATTTGTGGGAAATACTATATTATGAAAAGCAGAGATATATTAAGTTCTACATTTACACTGAGAAAACCTCCTTTAAGAAAACTTAACATTTCCACTTGTCATTTTTTCCAGTGATATGAAATAGTACACTGAATTCCCTGTAAAGTCCTGCCAGAAAGAGAACTTCTGTATTTCTGCAGTACTGTGGGCTTTCACTGCGTGCTGTGGCTATCCCATTGACAGATCTATTGGACCATGTACCACATTTTCTTTTAAACTGCCATAAAAATGAAGGAAAGGGATAGTAGCCTTTAATTTTCAGGAGGTTGGTGTAGTTTTTGGAGTATCCCTAGATCACCAAGTGCATATCCAGAGTGTATGTAAAGTTTTCTTTTGCAAAGCCCTGTGATCCAGCTGTTTCCCATTTTTGTCTTGCAGATGCTATCTTGCTTACAGGGCAGCTTAGTTAAAAAGCTGTGTTGACTCATAAGACCAAGATGTACAATATTCAGTTTTGATTGAAAAGTGTATAACTCCTTTATCATCCACAGGACAAAAAGCTTGATATAACACCATATTTTACTAGGAGCAGAAGACTGTAGGTCCAGAAGTAGTTTCAAAGCTCCCTTTTTCTGTGAAGCACAGTCTACTGCAAAAGTTTAAAAAATATGCTTATTCATCTCATTATTATGGAAAGTCTTGGTGAGTCACTGCACTGGCGAGAGTAGATGGTTTGGTTTAGTTATTACTGTTTGTAATTGAGTTTTCTGTTAAGATGGAAACAAAACAGAAACAATGTGGAAGATTGCCTGAGCATATGTGAACATGCCTGCTGCCTTTTGGTGTTTGCATGCTCTTTGAGTTAAGGAGCAGGGGAACATTCTACAGGCACATCACTGACCCCGCCAGTTCTTAACAGTGAATGAATGGGCCTAAGACAAGAAGAAGGGAAAAAAAGGAAATAAGAAGAGGAAGTCTTAGTCTTCCCCCATCCTCCCCAGAGCCAGGACTTGGAGTGATGGAATTTCTCTACTGGGGAAACAAAGACTCAATGTCTAATTGCTAGGACATAAAGACTCAGAGGGAGAGTGCACAGTGGCCAAGAATACGGAAGAGCACTGACCCCAAAGCTCAGAAAGACAGAGAAAAAAGAACCTCAGTTCAGAATATGTGCAAAAAGTTCAGCTACCCAACCACAGCCAAAAGAAGGCTCGGGAGTATTGAGGCAAAGGAAGCAGAGAAGTAGCTGTTAGTCTGGTTTTTATAAATTTGTCTATCTGAATGCACGCATACAAACACAGAGATATTCTCTAAGTAACTAATGACTGACAAAACTCATGAAACAATTTAATTTTGTGTTCAACCAATATGTACTCCTATGTAGCTAATGAGATCTGAGAGCAGAGAGGTCCCCGGGGACTGGAAAAAAGGTCACATCACGCCCATTTATAAGAAAGGGAGCAAGGAAGACCCAGGGAATTACAGGCCGGTGAGCCTCACCTCTGTGCCTGGGAAGATCATGGAACAGATCCTCCTGGGTGACATGTTGGAGCACATGAGGGATGAGCGTGTGATCCGGGACAGCCACCATGGGTTCACCAAGGGAAGGTTGCACCTTACCAATCTGGCCAGAAGAATCCCAGACATATATACAGACTGGGAGAAGAGCTGGGAATCAACTGCAAATCAAGAACTGGGAATCAACTTTTTAAAAGGGTAGATAATGGCAGGACAAGGGGGAATGGATTGAAGCTGAAGGAAGGAAGGTTTAAATTAGATATTAGGG
>JMFS01038788.1:0-24110 GCA_000699545.1 Podiceps cristatus | reverse complement strand
CCGGACAGCATCCCTGTGTTCTTTCCAGGCTCTTCTACCAAGTAACAAGTAATGGGACAAGAGGAGACAGACTTAAATTGTGCTAGAGGACGTTTAGATTGGATATCAGGAAACATTTCTTCACCAAAAGGGTTGTCAGGCACTGGCACAGGCTGCCCAGGGAGGCAGTTGAGGCACCATCTCTGGAGGGGTTTAAAAGACATGTAGATGTGGTGCTGAGGGACATGGTTTAGTGGTGGGCTTGGCAGTGATAGGTTAACAGTTGGATTTGATGATCTTAAAGGTCTTTTCCAACCCAAATTATTCTATGATTCTGCAAGATTATTCATAAGTTTTATGTCCTTGGAGTTCTCCTTTCCTCACAGTATTCGTCCCCTATGTTTCATTAGCCCTGTCACCAGTCATCTTCGTACTGGTTTCCTGTATTGCCATAGACACATTCTTGCTTTCCTATCCCATCATAAAAATACCATTTACTATTCACACATATCTACCGCCATTTACATAGGAGAAAAACACTCTCAGGAAATTGGAGAAGTGCTCTAGAAGATCAAACAGGCTGCACAAATGTCTGCTTCCTGAATCTACTGATCTTCTTCAAAGCTGTCTTGTCAGGAGTTAGTCGTCACATTTTCCAGTGGTTTTGTTTTCATCCTGACATGTGTCTAATAATTGTAGGGTTTTTAAAGTGAATAGTAGGGGAGGACTTTGCCAGCAGTTGTAGTTAGCTCAGAAACTCTTTCATTTCTTAAAGTTGTACTTCTTTCTGAGCTTTTTCTCAAGTTTGTGGTGTTTCTCCAAAACGCATCTTGGGAAAAACAGGGCCCTGCTGGCACATCAGAGATGATACTGAAGGCTGGGATGAACATGCTGTGGGGCTGGCAGGCACGGCCTGTGCATGGTGTATGGCTTTGGGCTAAAGCAGGCACACAGGGTTCATTTCTCACAAGGCAACACGGTCAGGCACCTGCACTAGAGAACCCCTTTTGCTGCGGATTTCATAGAAAAACCACAGATGCTTTTCCTGTCAAGGCCTGGGGCTCAGCTCTAGGCCAGACTTTCAGACTGCAAAGCCAGTGCCATGGGTCAGTGCATCCCAGATCATGATGGGCCTCCTGTACCAGTCCCTGGAGAGATGCACAGATCAAGGGCTCAGCCCCAACAAGGCTTTTAAAAGAGAGTGCTGAGCATTACAGTTCTGCTGGATGCAGACAAATCTGGTTAGGATCTGACTCATCAAAGTCTTCAGGTATTAGGGACCTTCAATCCACATACTTGGAAGGACAGATGGCTAAAGCAGCTTCTCTCTTTTGTTAATTACTCATGACCCATTCTGTCTGTTCCCAGCAAAGTGACTTTCAAAACAAGCCAAGTACCAATTTTCCTGGTGGCTGAACATTAAGAATTATGAAGTAAAGTTATGAAACATGCCATTAAAGGAGATTTCAGTACCATAATTACACACAGGGATAGTAACTCAGAGACAGAGCATGCACCAAACTGTTTGCAAGTTATATACACTGTCAGTAAATCTCAGCGGGACATGAGATTTCTTGTTTCCGTTTCCTACCACAGCAAGACCCCCAGTGATGCAGGAGCAGCTCCTGTGTGAACGGTTTAGCACCCTCAGTCCAGTACCTGTCCCGGTGCTCAAGGACATTGGAAACAAAACAGGTCTGATTACCCGGGCAGTGACTGTCATGTGTAATAAACAGTTAAGCCTCATGATTAGTTAGAGCTTTACTTTGCAAGAATTAAAGTCATGTAACACTTCAGCAATCCTGCTGCTCAGGCAGATGATGTGTTGCCGCATTCATTAGGGAGTAATGAAAGGTGCTGAAAAGTCTTTGCAGTGGCAGTACTGAGGTAGATCGACAGAAAATCCTAAAACCAACCCCAGCCTGCTGTGTGGATACAGCTTGTGTGTGAGAACACAACCAAGAGGACATTACTTGTGAAATGAGGTCCTTGTTGCTGATAAAGGAAGACTCCAGTCCCCTCAGAGGGGAGCAGGTCTGGGGAGCATAACCTAATTTTTGTGTGTACGCAGAATTGACAGTCTGGATCAAGTCCCATATTCTGATTGTGCAGACAGGCAGATTGTAATTTCTCCTCCCCTTCATGAGCTCACGCACAGAGTGACTTTTCCAAGGCTCCTAAATGTTTTCCAGTTCTTACATACATCCTACATTTTGTCATTCAGTAGCACCCACAGCTGTGATGCTGCTGGCCTGACCCTCACATGCACGTGCAGCGTTTGCCCAGTTCACAGGCTGCTGTTGGCTGGGGTACAGGTGGCCCACCTGCCCGTCGGGGACATGCCCGGGGGCTGGCCAGCCTCTTGTGGTTCTCACACCCCTCTGGAAAGTCACGAGTGGCGCAAGAGAAGGAGCTGCAGAGCTGTGTGATGAGGCAGGCTCTCAGACCAGGCTGTCGCAGGGTGATGGAAGGGAAGGGACTTTTGGCATGTTCCCAAAATCCTTAAAGCCAAAGTGTCTGGTAGGTCATTCTTGTGCTCAGGGCACTGTTACTGGAGGTTTTAATTATGACACTTCAAATGCCCATGGTGCTGTATGCTCCTAGGCAACCCAAGAGACGTTTTCCCCTGCCCTTTCTGAGAGCCTTTTACAGAGGCTCAGCAGGAGCCTGGGCTGGCAGGAAGGCGATTCAGCGCCTGCAGTGGAGAATGGGCTCTGGAGCCTGGCTCTAGCTGTAAATCCAACCAGACAACTTCAATTCCTACCTCTTTGTATCACAGAGGGGAGCTCGATGTTGTCTTCAAATGGGGTGTAACAGCATGTGCTGAATTACTTTGTTTCCCTAGCACCTCTAGGTACCAGCCGCCTCTTCCCAGCCAGCCCAGAAGAGCCTAAGAGACCGTACAAGTATTCAGAGACATCTTTCTGTAGGAATATGAGCTCCAGAAGAAAGTCTCGCTCTGAATACTGACTAGTTCTTTCCATTGCAGTGTTCAAAATGCTATTCAAGCCAGTTTCTGGATGTGTTTGAAGCCCATCACATGGCCGTGGACTCAGTCAGCTGGAATCCCTACCACTTGAAAGTCTTCATTTCCTGCAGCTCTGACTGGACAGTCAAGATCTGGGATCACACGGTCAAGTATGTCCTGCTGGGTCCTGGCGTGGGCAGGGAGGTTCAGCCTGTCATGCCAGCTGCACGTGTTGGCTCTGTTCATACCTCAGTCTCAGTTTCCCTCTTAGGTGTTGATATTGCTAATTGCTCTCTTATCTCTGTTTCTGGAGCTGATGACTCAGATTTGTACTCCCAAGGTAAGAGGTATAAGATGTAGCATCAGCTGTCCCAGGAACTTGCCAAGCAGTGCAGCTCAGTGTAGAGCTTGACTGCTTCACTTCGGACCTGGCTTTCTTCATGTGGGACCTACTGTGGCAGGGTTATTCTTCTGGAGCTATGCTATAGAGAAATGTCAGGGGCTGGCTTATGGCCTCAGGGGCCAGACAGCTCCTAAGAGCCAGAGGGGGGGGAAAAAAAAAAAAATTGGAACATTTAAAAATACATAATGAAGTTCAGGGTTAGTGGTTGAGGAATGTCTGGTTTCAATGAGGAAATTGATTTTGTTCTAAATCAGAGTCAAATATTTCTTGTTGCCAATACTGTTGTAATATTCAATGTTGTTGTCAGAAGTCCAGAGAGGGAGAATCACTTTTTCCTATACGATTGTTAAGCAGAGAGACTTCATCTTGCTGTGTGTGTTGGATGGAATGCTTTCAGAAAAAAAAAAAAAAAAAAAAAGAAACATGCTACCTTTTTCTCATCACAGCAGGAACAATCCCAACCCATTTGGGTTGATGTTCAGCTTTGCTTTGCCTTTGGCTCAGACCCTGGCTGGTATCTGACAGAGAAATAACCCATCTCCCACTTCTGCAACTGGCCTTGAGCAGCACAAGCTGCAGCATCAAGTGTTTATAGCTCAATGTTTCACTTCCAGAGCGGCATATGTTTAAATGAGTTCTTCTTCCTGGGTCTTTTTTTACAGGACTCCAATGTTTATTTATGACCTGAATTCTGCTGTAGGGGATGTTGCCTGGTCCCCTTACTCCTCGACGGTCTTTGCTGCAGTCACCACTGATGGCAAGGTGAGAGCCTGGGAGCAGCACTGCTCTGGATTGATCTGAGAGAAAGACAAGGGAGATTAGGGATGAGCATGAGGACGAGTCAGCCCAATCCTGGCCAAGCATTGGGGGCTGCAGGTCCCCCACGAGCAGGAATCCACCAGAGTGACAGGCTGTGTTGGCTGAAGATTGCCTGAGCTGCTTGCCTCAGGATGGCAGGGTCATTTTGGTAGCTCAGGGCCCTAAAACTTAATTCCTTTTGGCTCAGTCTGATTACAGAGGATGCAGAAGTCATAAAGCAACAGAGATGAGGGAACCTGGGCAGCAGCATGTCTTACTCCTTCTCCTCTAAGGTCTTCCACGCTCCTACAGGCAACAAGGCCAGAAATCTCTCAGCTGCAGCCCAATCATGCAAACAGCTGATGTTAAATCACAGATCAGAGGGCTTTTAGCAGATGCTGAAGATCAGATGCACATCTCACTGCAGCCTTGACAAACCCATCAGAAATGCATGTGGGCTCACTCCTCTAAGCACAGGTGCTTCTTGGGGACCAAGCCCCCCCCAGCCTCTAGCATAAGCAAGCCAAACCTGCTTGCAGTCCGAGTTTGCTCCTCATACTCCAGGGATGGAGGTGCTCAGAGGTGAGAGAGTCAGGGAACAGTCTGCTTTTCCCTATGCTTTCCTCCCCTTGGCATGCATATCCCTGGGCACAAGTTGCTTGCTTCTTCTCAACTCTCTTCCTGCTGCATAAGGTAGGTGTCACAAATGCATGGAAGTCCTTGCTTGCTCTCATGTTGACCACATCAATGCAGGTGTGCAGCTTGCACGTGCCAGGAAAAAAACACTTAACTGCCTCTATCAGCTTGTTAACTGGTGCACCCGTAGGAACGGAGAGATGATGCTCCAGATCAGAGCGCCCCAAGTATGAGCTGACATCAGGGCATTGGTTCTGAACCTCCAAGGTGTAGAGAAGCAATAGAATAAAGTGGTTATATAGTTATATTTATATTAAAAAATCAATTATAGTAATATGCCTAGGGTCAGCCAATAGAACTTTGTTCCAATTAAATACAATGATTTTCCCACTGTGTGAGGTTGTTTCCAAGAGTAATGATTTGGTAATGAAGTACTTAGACGAGTCCTAATATTGAGATGATGGCAGTTACATTTTTGCCCCTAGCCATCCATCCTAGTAGCTCAGATGGTTAATTTGGGCTTGGCAAGTAGCCAGGGCATATAGCTATCCATCAACAATGGTTTTGTACTGTAAGACCACATTGCTCTGTCACCATGGGCTGTATGTTTTGCTGGTATAAATTGGAAAGTCTGTGCAGTTTGGCCAAATTACTCTAGCAAAAAGATGGCCTTTATATGTCTCTATCATTGTATTGATGCCTTGGCAACTTTATTGCAGTTTAGCCTTTATGTTATAGCAAAAAATTCATTTCACTGATATACTGGCTCAGGGTGTGAATTTGTCTCTCCCAAGCCAAGTAATACAAACCTCTTTGCCAGGGCACCCAGTCTACCTGGGGAGCTCAGGATGCCACAGCCTGCAGAAAGCAGGGTTGGTGCTCTTCCCTTGCAGGCAGGGTCGGGATTGGGCCCTTTGTTCATGGATCTGTCTCCATCCCTCTCCCATATACCGGATGAATGGCCTGCATGAATGAAATCAATGCATTCAGTGTTACACGTCCTCTGACTTGTTTTCCACAAGTGAAGTTGTGTGCACTCCCAAACCTGGCAAGGGTCCTGCTGACATTCACAGCTTTGGTGGAGTGCTGGGGTGAGCAGTGCAGAGAGCTGTGGTACTCAGCTGTGCCCTGGTGCCTAGCTGTGGGGACGAGGATGGAGCGGTCCATGGGCAGTGATACCTTGTGGGCAGCATGAGCAGGCGGAGGGTATACACTGTGTGTACTTGGGTTTCTTATTCATGTGGTCAAGTTTCTGCAGTGATATCTCTAGGGGGGCTTCGTGCCAGGTTCTTTCTCAGAGCTTTACCTACTGTAGAGAGAAGCTCCGGTGGACTTGGCAAGAGTTTGTGCAATGGGATCTTTCCATCCCACCCCTAGCTTGTCCTAGCCACTGGTGCAGTGACTCCAGTTGTGTTGTTGCAGTCACATTAGCTGCCGCATCCATGGGCCTGGAGTTTGTATAAGGCTATGGATAAGACAGAAGACTGTCTGACTTGGCAGCACTGCACCCAGAGTATCTCACCTTGGCTATCTTACCTTGGATCTAGTTCAGTTAGATCCTAATCTAGTAGAATCTAGTTCAGTTAGATCCTAATCTAGTAGGATGTAATTCTGCTTTATGTCTTTAATCCCAAACTCTGACAAGAATGTCCATCAGCCAGCAGCAGCCCAGAACTGGGCTGCCTAGCAGGAAAGGTCCAGACAAGAGCTGCCTTCCCATTGCAGTAGGCTGGCCAAGACTGATGCTGATGTAGAAATCCTGGGCCTCCGTGTTAGCCACTGGTTGCAGCAAGGCGTGTCTGAGATGTGGTTTTGTTTCTATTTTGAACAGAACCTTCTAGATCTGCAGTGGAAGTGCAATAAATAGTTGTTTACAGCCTTTTTGTTCTGGGCATACGCCACTTTGTAGCAGAGTGCACTTCTTGGGAGTAACTCAGCGCCTTGCAAAGGGCAATCTCCATTAATGCTGGGAAAAAAATCTACATTAACAGGATACAGAAAACTACAGGATGTGCAGCCAGAAAATAAAACATTAAAGGCCTCCTGTTCATAAATAGCCTCTAGCTTTGCATCCGCACATAATTATGCCTGCAAAACTTAAAGGTTGCCTGGAGGTAGTTTTAAAATCAGGCCCTAATTGTGGTCTTAAAGGGACACCTGGCATATTTTGAAAAACACATTTCCTCATTCAAGCTGATGCTATGTGCCCAAAATGTGTGTTTCAGGCCCCTAACACCTAAGACTGACTTGGAAATTGGGGATTTTTAGAATCTAAAGATCTCTCAGTCCCCATGAATCCAGGAGGTGGGGATTTAAGAAAAGCTGTAAATATCAGGGGCATTATGATAAAATGTGTATCTTGTCAGCTGAGCATCTGCTTCGGACAGCACCACCTCTTCATAAATAACCCAAGTGTGCACATTCTGCTGCTGGTGCAGTGGATACTAACTGCTACTATTGCTCTTTATCATGTTCTGGGTAATTTCCTTAGTCTCCTGCTCTGCCTGATGGCCATTTTATTTCAGAAGGAGCATAAATGATTTGCAATGAAAATTGAAATAAAATAAAATGATCACTGAGACGTGCACATCCATGCCAACACAGCCTGGAAAAAACCTCCCAATTCTATAACTAAGTGCCTAAATAAGTGGCCTGATTTTAAAAGGACTGGACAGCCAGCTGCTTTTTTGGAAGCGAGTCTCTGCTGGATATACTCAGAGTGGTTGCTATAGAGCTTTCAGCTTTGGTTTCAATCAGTGTGCTAAGTCCACTGCAGTTTTGCTCTGTGATTGCATTTCAGACAACACTTACGTTCCTTAAAGACTCCACAGTGGTTCCTAAAGCAGACAGGTGGAGAGATCTGTTCTTTCTAAACATGAGTCCTGCAGCTCAGTTGGCCGGCAACAACTCTGTCGTCCCCCCAGGCCATCTCCTGTGGGGACCTGGGTGCAGATACTGATGTGATTAGCACTGAAATAAAATAAGGTTAGAGAACACCTAGTTTAGTTTAAGTTGTAAATGGTAGAAGCCTGACATGAAGAAAAAGGCTAGCTGGCATGAGAGACCTGCTCTGGAAATGAAAAAAAAAAAAAAAAGTGGAGGTGGATTTGGATGCTTGGGCTCCTGTTGGTCAGCTTGTTGTAAGGACGGAGGGCAGAGAAACAGGGAGGAGTGGAATTCAATCCCTGCGGCATTCAGCAGGCTTTTTTTTGTCTTTGAGAGTTTGCTTTAATCCCATCTCAAACTTATACTTAAAGCAGAAAAAAAAACCCAAAAACAAAAAACCAACCAAACAAAAAAACCCAAACAAACGAAAACAAAAACACAAACATGTAAAAGCGGGAATTATACCTGAAATTTCCTGCTTGGGCTTCTTTTCCTTATTTAAGGGAAGTAAATAAATTATGTTGGCAGGTTGTGCTATACAGGGGCTATGCTGCAAACCTCTGTATCTGTCTCACGCTGGGCATGTGGATGCTTTCTTGTGCTGAATTCATGCATGGTCCCCTCCGTTAACAAAGCCAAAGACACC
Source organism: Podiceps cristatus (assembly GCA_000699545.1). Lineage (NCBI taxonomy): Eukaryota > Metazoa > Chordata > Aves > Podicipediformes > Podicipedidae > Podiceps > Podiceps cristatus. Next base: position 15,794 of record JMFS01038788.1, on the reverse strand, counting down.
CATATCATAAGTGTCCCCAGATGTCTGGAACCCAGGCTGTGGGCCACAGCTGCCCCATGCAGTGGCTGTAATGGTGTGGTCAAACTGGGCTTGTTCAGCCTGGAGGAGGAACCCAGGAGAAGCCTGCCAGTGCCTAAAAGGGGGTCATCAAGAAGTTAGAGCCAAGCACTTCACGGCAGTGCATGAACAGACCATGAGACACAACAGATGAAATGAGTTGAAATGAGAGGTTTGGACTGGATATGAGGAAAAACTTCCACTATGAAGTCAGTCATGTAATGGAACAACTTGCCCAGGGAGGTGCCGTGTCTGTCCATGGAGGTTTTCAAGACCATATTGGGTAGAGCCCTGAGCAACCACATCTGACCTCAGAGATGACCCTACTTTGGGCAGGAGGTTGGAGAAGAGAATTCTGGGTGTCTCTTCCAACCTGAATTACCTTCTAACGCTGTGACTCTGTGAAATGTCCTTGTGTGAGAAGGAGGATCCCAGGGGTTTTACAACAGGCTTGAGAGCATGCACTAGGTACAAGTCCATTTGCTCTCATTTTTTTGTGGTTTGCGTCCTTCATGACTAATGCAGCAAGAGCAAGGTGATGTTATAGCCATCTTTAGTAAATATTGATAGCCTCAAAATAAATGCCATCCAAGTGTGCGCTCTGCAGAGAAAGCAGCTCAGACATATGCTCCAGGGCTTTTCTGCTCTTGACCTTTCAAGATGTGAAATACTTGAAATGACCCAAACCTTCAGGAAATTAGCTAATGCTTTGTGCTGCTCGGGAAGTGCGTGTGCCCTTTCCTGCTTATATAAACATTTTACTGAGCAAACGGTTTGTATGGGAAGTCTTGAAGACTAGATTCCTGTTGTATCTCACTTACAGGAGAAGATGCAGAAGAAATCCCTGTTGTCCTGGTACACATCTTTTCCCAGCTAGGAGAGAAGCACTTACTTAGTGCTGGCATGTGTGTGTTGATAGAGCAATTTGCAGAGACACTGCCCATTTAGCATTGACCGGCAGCAAAAACCAATCTCTGTCTTTAAAAGCATGAACGATTTTGCAGATAAGAGGCATACTAAACCTTCCAAGTTTGCAAATACTTCACTAGGTACTTTGGACATAATCCTGCCTCTCCTTGTAGGGCATGAATCAGGGGCAATGGCAAACCTCTCAGCATCAGTCGATGCTTTTGCCCAGGGCAGTCAAGACTATGAACCTCTCCTAGGTACAGATGTCCCTTCTGTGTCTGAGTCTTTTCTCATACCCTTCTGCAGTAGCCCATGGAGTTTGTCCGTGCCTTATGGGGCCACTGCTAGCTCTGCAGGGCTGGGACAAGGCACCTCCTGGCTCTCTGCACCATGTGCGGGGCAATTCCTGGGGTGTGAAAACACTAAATGAGTGCAGGTCCCTTTGTCATCACCCAGAAGGACTTTTGAGTAGGCTGAAGTGGGTAGAGGCTTTCTTAAAATGGCTTTGGAATTGCATTCACAGCCTAAGTGGTTGTTTTCCAGTAAAACTGTTCATTTTCTTCTGCCACAAAACCTAAAAGGCTCTTTCTTATTCCCTGCTGAATCTTTGAGATTGATGTGGACTGCTGGGCAGATTTATGTCTGCTCTACAACAAGGGCTGGTGGCATGTCAAAGCTCAATGAGGTAGATGGGCAGAGTCCCTGAAATTAATGCTACCTCCGCTTTCTGCCAGTTGGGCTGTCCACCCTTCTCCTCCCTTAGCCACGACGCACTCTGTGCACTGGCATTTCTCTCCTCTAGCAGGCTGCTTTTAGGGAATAAAGCTGGCCTGGAAGGCTTTGGTTTGTCCCTGCAGGGCCTGAGCCCTCACCTCTCTCCTGCTGCAGCTCCCACCCCGTCGAAGGGCGCTCTGGCATGCTCCAAGCCTCAAGCTGTGCATCAGGCAGTTCAGGACACTGCCGCTCACTTGCGTCCCTTAGCTACTGAGTGTCAGGGGAGGCAACTGTCAGCACAGTAGTTGGTTTCAGTGCAAAGTCAGACTGATAGATTTAAACCCCATTTGTCAGTGGCTTTGCAGGGATTGTTTCTTACATAGATGCTCACAGGCCAGTTTTTCATTACTAGAGCTATTGCTCTCTCAGTATTGCTGCATTATGAAATACAGCATTTTGGTGAAACCCGTCTACTGAGCTTAACTAGTTCATTCAACCACATGGGAACCAAGTTTGCCTTTTTCTGCTTGTATGGAGTATGTGAGTGAAAAAAATTACTTGGGCAGCATCTCCAAAGGTTTTGTTGATTCACCTGTTAGACTTTGCATAAAACCCTACTGAGAGCACAGAGCCCATCAGGAATATCTGAGAGAATTTAGAAAACTGCTCCTAGGTGCCTCTCTGCTCTTTGCTATGGGCCACCACTGAGAATGGCCCCTCACTTAGGTTTCAATTTGCAAGTGGGGACAACTGGCACTAGGGCCACTGAGAGCCTCCAGCTGTCTGCCCCATCTTGCTGTACAGAAACAACAGCTCCTGAACCTTGATGTTTATTACTTGGCATTTTATGACTTGAAATCTGTGCTGGTTCATTTCAAATGCCAGTCTCCAAACCATGACGGTTTGATATCTGCCTTATGGACAGCTTTGCTGGCCTACAGCAGACTTGATGCTGCCCTTGTTTGTGCAACTGCCTGCCTGTGCCCCAGCCTCCAGCGCTGACTCTGCGATGTGGGATAGCCAGGACCCTGCCAACATGTGAAGAGATGGAGCTTGGTCCTAGTCTACGAGGACACAGTTTCAGCCTGACTCTAGGGGCTGGGCTGGGAGAGCACAGGGGGCTGGTGCAGCTGTATCCATGTGGCACAGCCGTGGGAGATGTGCCCCAGGACACATAACAGACTGATGGAAACAGTCTCCCCATTCTTTCACCAGGTATTTGGGATGGGAGAGCAGAGTAGAGAAGCGTCAGAGGGCTGAAGGAAAGACTCTTTGCCTGGTATTCGGGAGCATGACAGTGCAGGAGAGTTTAGGCAGCCTAAATATGCTATCCATAAAGATCCTGGGACAAATCATTGAATGTTCTGTTTGTAAGCACTGGTAGATCAAGAAACAGCCAGTCTAGTAAGGCCATATCACATAAAACTGATCTAATAACGTTCTTGAGAGTAACAAGCCTGGTAGATCAGAGAAAGGAGAAGTAATACATGCTTACAGGCTGACTTCAAGAACGCTGTTGGCACAAGCCCATAAGCAAACTGCAAGGCAGGTGAGAAGGTGGATGTGGCACGATGGAAGTCATCCTCAGCAGAGTGTGCAGCGCAGCCGGGGATGCTTCAGGGACTGGCACTGGCGCCGAGACCCAGCAGTAATTGTGGGGGGGCTAAGTGGACAGGGCTTACAAGTGCTTTGGTGCCAGAACTGAAATTGGAAATGAGCTCAACAACCTCAGCAGCAATTTGCAATCAGTGGGATGAAATTCAGTAAAGAGACAAACCAAATGTGCAATATGAAATGAACACTAATCGGGGAAGCAGCAGGACTCTAAGGGGGGCTGGGGCCGGGACTGCCTGCGCTGCCATGCTCTTGCCAACGCTGTGCTGCTGAGTCAAACCCCGGGAGATGGAGGGGAGAGTTGTCCCATGAGCACAACCGGGGCTCAGGCTGGACTTGGGATGCTGGTGGCTAAGGAAGGTTCATCTCTGCTGTTACAGAAGGGGTTGCAGCGTAGCGCAGAGGTACCGGTTGCTATCATCAGCCTAGCTATTGCACAAGTTCAGCACAGATTAGTTTCTCTGTTTGACTTTCACTTTTCAGAAATGATTTGGAAAGCAACATTAAATTTAGTGCAAAAATAAAGAGCAGAAGGAAGCTTTGTGATTCATTCCAAAGCATGCTATTAACGTTAAAGGGCGGGGGTGAGGAAAGAGTCACAGGCAACATGAGAGAATCATATTAGACCAAACTGAAGTGCAACCAGCTCAGGGGTAGGATGTATCAGCTACTTAGCACCAGATAACAGCATTCAGAAGTGTGCAGGACCAAGGCATGAAGGAGATTACCCTAATCACTGGGACTCTCAGAGCAGAGCCAGCCTGGCAGAAGAGGTGACTGACAGGGAAGTTAGCTCCCATAAACAAGCACTTTCTTGTAAAACAATGTAACAGGGTTTTCAGAAGAGGTCAAATGGTCCTCGGCCTGTTGGAATGAATAGCAGCTCTTCTATGTGCTGAGGCTTTGATTTCTTACTGACTGGTGGGAGCTGAGTGGCATCAGCTGAGGCTGAGGCTGTTTTCTTACCATGTCAAATTGGGAGCGACCCAGTTCTGGCTGAATGAGGAATAGCTGAGAGATGCAGCCCTACAGTGCAGCAGCTCCTACAGTTACACCAGGCGACACAGACCTTCTCTTCCCCACTCTGTCACCCACTCTGGGCCAGTGTGCTGGGATGCTGCAGGGCAGAGGGATCTGCGTAGCCCTCTCCCATACCTCAGGACGCACAGCTGTCTCCAGGCTGGTAAAGTTCACTTGGGTCAGCCCAGAAAGCAACTTTCACAGGTGTCTTACTCATCCTCCCGAGCTCAAAGATACCTCTGGACATACCTGTAGTTGTTCTGAGATCTGTCCTTTCACCAGTGGCATTAAAGTGCTGTGAAAGCCAGTGAAGTTTAGGGTCTGTCTGGTGCCGGTATCGGAGTAGCCGAGGACCAGCATTCCTGTGTCGTCACTGCAGAAGCAGGAAGGCAATGAATGCTTTCTGAGTCAGTTCTCCTTTCCTCCTGCCAAGCCTCTGACTACCCTGTGCATCAGAGGGACTGAGAACTGTCGTACAACCCTTACTTGTCACTCAAAAATGTTTTCATAGAGAAAATTAACTGTATCAGAGGCTGTCCTGGCTGCAGTGGAAGTATAGAAATCATGCAAAGTAAGGCCTCCACCACATGGCAGCTTGGCTCTGATGCCAGCTGGGTCTGCCCTGCCTGCCCAGTGCCTTTAGGATGCTCCAGCAGCTGTCCTGGTGCTAGACAGGGGATGGGGGTGGCCTGCCCACTTGGCAAATATATTACCGAGAGTCTGAAACAAATCATCCATGGAGTTTGCAAATGGATGAGGTATCATGATTCAGTCAAGAAAATGAGGGAAATCCATCACAAGGACAGTGAAAGCCAAGCAATGAAAGAGATGTCAACTGGTAAAGGGCAGCATGTTATTAAATTATCCCTCACCCTTTGCTCTTGCACTGATTTTATTCTTTGTTGCCAAGTTACCAGGTACATCTGCCTTGTTCCTACACTCCTATATATTTCCTCAGATCCCCCAGCATTTCCCTCCCTGGGCTTGCCAGGCTGCTGTGCTGCAGGGCAGGGGGTGACAGCAGAGTGTAAGGACAGAGGGGTCCAAGTCACCTTGCAACTGCTAGGCAGGTGAGAGCCTGGGCTGACTTTCAGGCTGCAAGAGCAGTTTGTAGAGTGAGTGGGGAGAAATGAGATGTTCAAAACTCTGAACGTGTTTTGACGCTGGAGCTACAGTAATAGCCTTGGATGTACACTGTGCTGTGCTTACAGAGTAGCCGTGCAAAGCCTCGGTGGGGAGCCGCTGGATTTTGGGAGGTGGAATATATTTGCATGATTCGTAGGCAGAGGAGCTGTTGGTCTGGATGCAACTGAGCTGGATTTCTTCTCTGGCTGTTTGAGAGTCAGGCATCAAAATGGCTCATTTATGTCAAATATTTTCTGCAGCTGTAAAACAGCAGAGTTAGATGTATTATTGCCTGTACATCAAGCACGGAGGCTCCATTGTTACCCCAATGGTAATTTTAAAATGTTCTTATTGAATAAAAAGCATCAGATAGAGACTGCAGGTTTCACCTGATCCCATGTCAGAGATAACTGGGCATCTGCTTAAATTCAGTGTTCCTTTTCAGGAGCTACTGACTTACCAGTGTTACTGTCCTTCATCAAGGATAAGTTTACTTTGAACATCTGCCTGGCATATCTACCATCAGACCGCTCAGCACTTTGGGACTGTGAGTCTGGGTTTCCTTTGATGGTTGTTGACACCAGCTCATAAATCCCCATGCTGCAAGGAACTGCTTAGCTTGACAGCTTGGGCTGCTTTTGCAGAGTGGTACACGTCCTGCACTTCCTTGGGGTGGGCATGCAGGTTTACAGGGACCACAAATAAAATAGCTGTTGGAGTCATTGGTTACTGCTAAGCTGGGGCAAATAGAGGAGTGTTCTTGCACTTTCCAACCTTTCAGATTTCTTTTATCCCTCTCTCTCTCTGTGCCTCTTCCCAGGTTTCTTGTTCTTGGAGTCTGATTTATGTTCCTCTAAGGAAACGGCCACATATTGTTCCTAAGAACTCCATAACAAAAGAACTGAAATGCACTTTCCCATTATCTGAATGCTTATTAGCAGAGAGAATGATGGTGTCTGCTGTGGTCTGCAAGCAGCAGGGGTGCGGACCCTGCAGGTCCTCGGTTTGCTTCTACAGGATCTGCAGAAGGTGTCTGATAAAAGCAAGGTTATTGTCAGGAGGCTCCAGCTCTCTCTCTGGGGACATGCACCACAGTGGAAATGCTTTTCGAGGGCTGAAAAACAGAGGTTTGAAACCTCCCCTCTGTAGTTTCTAAACTGCTCCTGGATAAGTGTGGGTGAGTGAGTGTGGTGGCCCCAGGTCTCAGCACCTGCAGGGAGGGAAGTGCTGAGATGAGCCCAGGCAGCTTGAGAAGAAGCGGCATGCAGCGGCATGCAGGGGCTCTTCACAGGGAGACCCTCGCTGGTTTGTGAGCTCTAACAAGGATACTGCTTTGGCATGCTTTTTCCTCAGTTCTCAGTACTGTTAAAACTCAAGCTGGTGTCACAGCGCAGGGCACTGCGCTGCCAGGTTACTATATGCTGTCTTCCCATCAAAGTCACACTTTCTGCTCTAGGGACCCTGAGCATGTTACTGTGTTTCCCATGGACTCATTGAACTGTTGCATTGTCACGTTCTGACAAGCATCACTGCCTTCCTGTGTTGTGGGAGAGAAAATTTGGGGTGATGCTATGGTACTGCTCTGGCATCGGGGGCCAGACGGGTGGAAGCATGCCTGCCCTCTGAGCTGTAGGAGCCCAGGATGATGTGACACGCTGTATGTCAGTGCAGATGTAAATATGCTTGTCTGCCACATGTGGAAAGTTATACAAACATCAGCCCTCACCAAAAATGCCGTACACCAGCTGCCTGACAGTGTCTGGGTGGCAGCTCTCATCCGGGCACTGCTGTTTGAATGCCTGCCCTGAGGAGAAGGGTGCCCTGCTCTCCAAGGAGAGGGTTTGGATGTGGGTCTGACTCTGGCCATCCTGTGTTCCCATCAGCTTGATATTCAAATCACATATGGGGTTGGGTGGCATTTCTGTGGGTCATAAACTCAAAGAGGGCTCATCTTGCAAGACCCGAGAGGCTGTCTTTGTGTGTAAGCAGTGATCTATAGTTTGGAGGGACAGGGGACGCAGGGCAGTGGGATGGAGAGAAGCTGTGTGCTGTTGGTGAGTCCCTGGGGTGGGAGATCCAGCTGGAGCCTGTTGCATAACGCTTAATCCCAGGACCTGAGCCAGCAGGGCAGCTCATGGGACTTGGAACCTCAAGGAGAGCTGCAGGATTTCAGTCTGCAATTCTTTGGGCCGAAAGCCCTGCCCTAAGCCCCCGGCAGATCTGCAGATGGTGCTGGTCACATGCAGCTCTGCTGCTTTGCAGCACTGTTAAGCTGCCCCAAGTGCTGTGGGAAGCCTTGTGCTCTTAGGTTACTCCCAAAGCACCAATAGCAGCGTTGGTCTGACCCCATTTCCCTCTCTCCCGAGAGTGCCTGTAAGCCTCTAAATCAAAGCCTCTGAAGTCCTTCCTCATGCCCGTGGCCCATCCCTCCATCTGGAACGTCTGACAGCTGATATGAGGCTGATGTTTCCAGCTGAAGAACTGAAATAGTTTGTTCTTTTCCATGATTCCCTTGGCAAAGGAAAACAAGCCCATTTTGTTTAGAAGCTTGTAAAAGAGGAGCTTTATAGTAGGAACATTCATAAACTTGTTTGCTTTTGACCTTCTCCACATTGCTGATGGTTTCAAGTTCTTGTGCCAGGCATTGTGCTTGTCTGGGCTGTCAGTGGCATTTTTGAAACACCGCCTCAAACAGAGTAGTTTGCATTGCTCAGCACTCCAACACTGAGCCTTCAGACATGCCACCTTTCTCCCTTGCAGTGCTGGGTAGGGTATGCAGGTGGGATACATTGTCAGCCTTATTGAACAGCAGTGCAGACCACTAAAAAGAGACCTGGCCCCTAAAAAGAAACCTGGCCACTATTTCCATGTTGCTTGCTTTTTTTTTTTTTTTTTTTTTTTTTTTTTTTCTACATTAATTGATGCTACTCAAGCAACGGGCATTTCCCAGGCTTTTAGGTTACTAAGCACTGAGCTTGTGCCATTGGGGGGGGGGAGGGCTGAATCATGCCCTTAAATTAACAAAAATATATTCTGTGATGGCAAGCAATTAAACCTTGGGTCATGAGGGGCTGATATGCTTAAAAGAGATCTTGTTCGTTTTCAGAGCTAGTAAGATAGCAGGCATAAAGTACAAGTCAGGTCAGCACCTTTAAGCCTAGAGGTAGGAAATTGGGATTTTCTTGACTGGACTGTGGGACCTCAAGTGTTCAGTCTAGATTCGGAATTTAATGCTGGCATTTGATATTTTGAGCAGATAAAAATGAAATCTTTTTTTCCACCTGTGCTTCTGCTGGCTGGGGAAGGGCTCTACAAACTGCAGAACTGCATCTGTGGCTAATGCTTTGGATTCCCTTCTTGAATTATAAACTGTCAAGGATTTCTTCAAAGTATGTCTGAGAACCCTGTTCACTTTCCAAGCTCTTCCCCATCTGGAAAAGTCTTTCTTTTTTACGTCAGTCTGGAGGGAGTCTTCATCATCTTGCTTTTTGCATCTGTAAAACCTTTGCATGGCTCTCCTGCCCCTACCAAGGACATCACAAATTGCTATGAAGATACAGCGGCACATGGGACTGCCTGGGACTTGTGCTTTCAGACTGCTCAGCTCTTTGGATTTGGACAGCAGTGCCCGGATGAGAGCTGCCACCCAGACACTGTCAGGCATGGACTCAGATAAAATTCACCAACTCATTGGTGTGTGATAGGAAAGTACATGTACTGATTTGATACAAAACCTTCCACGCTCTTTGGAATAAGCTTTTATAGAGTAACACTGTCAGATTTCAGATAATTCCTAGATTCAAATTGTGAGCATGGCACAATGTTGAAATAATATGTCTCATCTGTCTCCTAAGTGCTAGTAAACAAGATACAGCTGGCAGGAGATGTACGAGTAGTTCAGTCCTAATTTCCCCCATATTCCCACTGTACTTGTTAGCATAAAATATTCCCTTCCTTAGTTTTTCTGAAGACAGAAAAGGGAAAAGAAACATAAGGCTGAAAGTCTCCACAGTGGATTCAAGGTGGGAGTCCAGCATGCTGGAGAGCGCTCGCTTCAGCACCCGGAAGAGAGGGATGTCATGTTTTATTAGCCTTTGCAGGCTGTAACAATGACGGGAGCTAATTGCAATTATTGGGAGATAATGTTAACACATTCTCTTGAGTAACTACCACTGTTCCTTCTGGAGTCATGATGAAATGTGCATGGTGACATGGCAGGTCTGTGTGACTGCTGTATCAGTGCCATAGGTTTGAGGCCCATGCCATGGGTTTGAATCCCACCTGAGTGGGGCCTTGGGTCTGTCTCCCTCCATCCTCACCTTTCCTGTTTGGCTGGCACTTCTCTTGATGCTGTGGGAGAAGGACATGTGTGCAGACCCAGCATCTGAAGCAGCTGGACTGGAGTGGGCTGCCAGCACCAAGCTGTGCTGTGCATTTGTCTGTGCTTCGCTGGCTCTGCCCCAGGGTACATCCTTAATCATACTGTCCATGTTCCCATCACTTCCCTATTTATTACTGTTTTGAGTCTTAATGTTATTATTAAGCTGGAAATGTTGGAAAGCTCCGCAATAAGGGGTAATAAGTATTTCTGACAGCATTCCCCACTTTGTGCATCAATCTGTGTTAGATTCGGATTTAACACCTAGTTGTCTCATTACTTGCAGCACTGAGAAGGGAGAGTAAGACCTGTGGGGTTAGCAATGCTGGCTCTGAGCCTGCTCCAGTTCGGATCAGCTGGAGCCTTGCCAAAGGTCTTGGAAAGAGCTTGCACCTGCAGCAGGGAACTGATCCTCATTCCAGGAGTTGCTGCAGGAGGGGGACAGTCCCTTGAAAGCAGCAGCTTCTGCACATTGGTTACTTAAAAGAGGACAAAGGCCCTGACTGCAGATGGTAGTTGTGTGCTGGTGCTGCCTTTCCATGGGACCTCTTCTCTCTGAATTCTCCAGCCATCGTTCTGCCACTGAGGGATGTTCTTGCCTGATTAATCCCTTTTGTGTTCTTTGCCTTTTTATGTCCCCAGGCCCATGTGTTTGATCTGAGCATTAATAAGTATGAAGCTCTCTGCACCCAGCTAGTGGTGGCCAAGAAGAAAAATAAAATAACCCATATACAGTTTAACCCTGTCTACCCTGTTGTCATCATTGGAGATGAACGAGGCCACGTTACCTCCTTGAAGCTCTCTCCCAATCTGCGCAGAATGCCCAAGGTAAGGACGACCTGCATTCCCCTAATGGCAGTACCAAACCACAGCAGGTCCCTGTCCCCGCCTCTATGCAATAATGTTGGCAAAGCTGCTCTCTTGAGCAAGGTGCTTAAGATTACTCCAAGCCTTTTGGGTAGGATGTCTGGGATGTTGGGTCCCTGCCTGTTCCTGTATGAGCTCAGTTCACTCCTGGGCAGGAGCAGGGAGTGGTGGGAAGGGGGCGTTGCTGTCTCTGGGCACTTTCTCACCATGGTCCAGACAAGCCCAGAAGCTCAGCAGAGATTCATTTGTTTCCTAAAGCTCACATGTTTTCTGAGCTTTGGGTTTTATTTGCAAAACTCATTGAAACCAAGTAAAGGAGGTCCTGAGTCCTCCCACAGAGCCCAGGCTGCCTGTCTTGTTGCACTCCTGGATCATCAGAGCCTGGCCCCTGACCACTGTGTCATCTCTCCTGTAAATGAGCACGCACTACCTTTAATTAGTGAGGAGACTTGGGATCCTTGTCTCAAGTGACAGCAAGGAGATGCACGTACCTCTGTAGCTGATGAATACCCTTTTCCCACCCAGCTGTGAGGGCCAGTCATGAAGGATGATGACCTCTCCCACACAGATCCTTTACTAGACTTTCTTTCTGGGCTTCATCCAGCCACGAGCTGAATGGCTGTAAGTGCAATGTCCTTTCCAAGCCTATGTAATTCTCATATCCAATTGTCTCCTGTTTAATGGAGCTTTTTCAGTTTCAGGCTTTTTAGAACTGATCCAAGAAAGTGATTTCTCAAGATGATCATCTTTTATTTATATATCCCCAAAGGTTTTATATACTCTGCTAACCCACCGTATTAGGCAGGGTCTTTGGCCAGGAACTAATCACCCTGGTCTCACTCCAGAGTCTTCTGAGTCATTTTTAAAAAGTTCCTTGAGCCAGACGCCACTGGAAATGTGAATTTTCCCTGTGCTGAGAAGACATAGAAAACACAGTAGCATGGCTGTCTGTTTGGGGCTGGGTGCAGGAGCTATGGAGGAGAATGTTTCATATACTTCATGCTTTTCTGTTTCCATTGAAACTACAGACCGAGACCATCCGAGGTCTCAGGGCTGTCACCAGCTTGGCTCAGGACAAGTTTCCCGGCTGCTTTATGAGTCCTTCCTGGGTGTGGGCAAGCACCATGTCTGCCATGGACCCTGGTTGCACAAGGGCTCAGCAGTGGAGATGGGTCACACACACGTAAACATGGCTGCTCTCCTCTGCACCCCGGCTATGGGGTGAGCAGCACCCAGCAATACTGCGCTGTGGGTCAGAGTGAGTTCAAATGTCTCCTTCCACTCCTGGTGGCCAGCAGCAGCCCCCCATGCAGGTATGAGTATCGTCATCTCCCCTCACCAACTTTCTTTGGGGGCAAATTACATGTTGTTGGCAAAGCAATTTAAACTGTGGGTTCAGGAGTGGCTCAATCACTTATTGCTGACCTTAAACCAATAGGTACCATATCCCAGGAAATGTATAAATGGGATGGAAACGGACTCTTCTGCTCTGGTGTTATTAAGCTATCTGTCTTCTGCTTGCTTAGTTAGGGTTGAAGGGACACTAAACACTGAACTAAATGTTTCCTGCACATGCAGAGGAGGAGGGATGTTCAGGCATGTCTGGTGATGTGTGCAGGTCCCCTGGCTGCAGCCAGCTCTTCTCTCAAAGGGATGAGAGTTTAAAACAGGTGGCATGCAGTGTGGCAGCCAAGTGCGGATCTGGCCCAGCCAGCTCAGCTGCCTTTCTGTGCCACAAGTGGACAAGTGAGCTGGGTCGAGGAGCCAAATCTTTCATGGCTGATGTGGCATCTGCTGCACCAAATGTCAGCGTCCGGGACCCTGCGGTGAGGAGGTTTAGCTGCTGCAAGAGGGTATTTTAAAAGAGGGAAGTCAAGCCCTGTCAGAACAGGCAATGACATCCACTGCATCCTCCTGTCCACCTCCTTGCTCTGCCAGCACCAGCTTTTGTGTCCTTAGCTAGCAGCGTGGCTCCAGCTGTGTTTGCAAGAGTGTCATCTCACGGTAGGGAGTCAGCTGTACTTCCGGAGTATTGGTCCTGGCTCCTGTGAGGATCGTCAGCATGCTCTTTCAACTTTTACCCTGTGCAGCCAGCTTTCCTCTGTAAAATGACTTCACTTCTCCCTCTTCTCTGGGAGTCCCCAGAGATGAGTTAACAATTGCAGAATATCCATAGATTTTTGTAAGCGGAGAGGGTCCAAAACTGCACATAGGAGTCCTGGCATCCCAGCTGTCTCCTTGTAGATAGCAAAATCTGTCTGTGCGTGGCTGGGTACCTGGGTACCCGAGTCTGCTCTCCCCCACACTTGATCCCTCCAGAGCTCACTGGGGAAATCTGCCCAACACCCAGGAGGAGAAGCCGTGGCCAGTGCTTATGGAGGCTGGGGCTTTCACACCACCCCAACATCTGTGAGCTCAGGTCTTGTTTCTTTCGACTCCTTTGGGGATGGGAAGGTGCCTTTTGCTGAGGTTTGACAGAACTCAAGGTGCCAATGGGACAGGGCAGCCGGGGGCTCATCCAGGTCCCACTGCCCCCTTGTTTCACATCGGTGTCACAGGGATTTGCCTGTGAAGCTTCTCCACCAGCTTCCCACACAGCTGGCACAGCTGCTTTTGACAGGTATGACTAGCAGACTAATCACCCTTTTTTGAGAGAGGTCTTAATAGCCACATGTCATTCCAAACCCTCTTTCTTCCCCTAAAAATAGACGTGGTGCTGTCTGCTCCATGTTCTGCAGATTCCTTGGCTGTCACTGGGCTACCAAGATAGGGATCACCAAAAGAGGCTGAGCTAACTTCATCCCGGTGGGATTTCAGCTGTTCTGAATTTATTCTGGTTTGCCTGTTAGTTAAAGCTGGTGCAGTGGATAAGTGGAAATATGGAGGGTAAGGGCTCCTGGGTTCTTGTCAGACCTTGGTTTGCTCCTTTTTTCATGTCCTTGAGTGAGGAGGGGATGTTCAAGAGCTCTTTAAATCATTTGCAGGGTTGAACTGCAGCTTAATTAATTCATGTTTGTAAAACACTTTGGGATCTTTAAGAAGTGTTATTTAATACTCTGAGTTTTGCTGTCAGCAGTGTAGTGCAGCCTCATTTATGAACACTTGGCAGAACAAATATGTGGGGTGGGGAGGGAACTTCTCAAAAGCGCTCAGGTGGCATTTTCAGAAGTGACTTTCACCAAGACACACAGGAAAAGCTTAAAAAAAATGCCTAAAACTCCCTATGAGTTTTGGCATATGGGAAAAGGTGCATTTGTTGTGGAGAGGAAGCTGGGGACAGTGGCTCAGCCACCTATCAGGCACTTGTGCTGAGGGCACATCTGTGTGCACGGAGGTCACAGAGGTCCCTGTGCTGGCGCCGAGGACAGCAGTCAGCCTTGTGTCTTTGTCCCGGTGATTTGGGTCCTGGAGCCCTCCCCAGCCCCACAGTGTGGAGTCTCTGGAGCAGGGCAGAGACATCCTCTTGCCCGAGGCAGTGAGCTGTATTTATTTCCATGAGGTGTGATCCTACTCTGTGCCTATTGCTGTTGTATCTAGATCCTCTGGGAACACAACACCCAACTGGTAAGCACCAGCTCCCAGAGCCTGGGGAGCGCAGAGGCTGGGAGGCAAACACAGCTGAACCCAGACCGTGAGGGAAGAGCAACCATGAGGCAGAGAGCGGAGCTTGCTGAAGCTGGGTTTGCCATCAAACTACCACCAGCGCAGTCCTGCACTGGCCGTGCCCAACACGCATCTCCCTAAGCACCCAACCCCGCTGGGGCAGAAAGCTTCTGCCAGTGGATTTTGTCCTGCGCAAGGAGACCTGGTGAAACTAGTTTGGGTCCTTCTGCTCAGAGCTCAGAAGTGGGGCAGAAATCCTTGCAATGTGTTAAGATGCAGCAGTAGGAGCAAGTGACTCTCTGCTGTCATCCATGCCAGTTTTGGGCTCCAAGCACTCCTTAAATATTGCAGCGGTTGTCAGGCAGGAATTGTTTAACTAATGAAGTATCATTCCTAATTTGTAACAACCTTGGTGGCTGAGTTCACCCAAGGGAAGCATTGCTGTAAGAAGAATCAGTTTGGGGCAGGGTTGTTTAATTAGTAAGCTTTTTGGGTTTCATTCGAGGGTTGGAAGAAATTAAAGCATTTTGTCATCACAGTCAGAAGAATGTAGCTGTTCATGGGCTTTGGTTTGTTTTTTAAACAACTGCTAAAATAGCCTGGCACAACCCCTGTCAATGCCAAAAGTAAGCAGGAGCTAGTTAAAAAAAAAAAAAAAAAAAAAAAAAGTGGGAAGAGTTTTTAGAAATGTTGGGAGACCACAGCAGAGTGGGAGAAGAAAAGAAAGCAAGACAAAGAAAAGTTACAATACAGAATTTGCTGAGGCTAAGGCAAAATTCTTGGCTGGTACCCAGGCTGACAGCCAGGGAGGCAGCCAGCTTCTTGGCCTTATGCTTGTCTTGGATATTAATCTTGAATTATCTAGGATGATTATCTCAGTCTCTGTTCCTGCTACTGTTTTCTTCACATGCAAGTCACCTCTTCTGTCCCTTGGGGACAGTCGAGTTACTTCCCAGGCAGTAACAGGGCCTAGCTGGGCATGGGAGGAATGGGAAGGGGAACACGGGTGCTCGCCCCTTGCAGGACGTGGCATCAGGGCTGTGCACGGGTCGGGACCTGCAGGCACCACCTGTGAGCCCAATGTTGGGGGCCTGCGATCAGCTTGTGGTGTTGCGAGGGGGCATGGCGTGGCTCTGAGCCTTCCTGTCCATGTGCACAAGCTGGGCAGCTGCTCTGCTCTCTCTACGCATTATCGCACCAGCCAGCGTCACCTCCAGGCGTGTCTCAGTTTTCATGCAAATGCTCCTCTCTCATTGAGATTCCCACAGTCACTGCTGCTCTGTTCGAGCAATGGATGGATTTCCTTGGCTTCGGGGCTGACTAATTGCGCAGTGACCCAAAAGCACAGAGCACAAGCAGTGCTGGAGGAATTTGGCATTGAGTGCCTCCTCCAGATGCATCATCTCCCCCTGCCTCTTTGCAGCCCTGATGATTTTGCCCTTGGATAGATCCAGCCCGAGGCTGCTCGGACAGGGGACACACACACACACACACACCCCCCCACACA